>JACBFG010000029.1:898035-930844 GCA_013435955.1 Diaporthe sp. HANT25 | reverse complement strand
GGGGGGGGGGGGGGGACGCGAGCGAGGGGATTAGCTCACTGTGGCCGTTGTCGGCGCCGTAGCTGCGTTTGTCAAATCTGTTCAGGAAACGCAGCGGGCGCATCTCCTCCGGGACGAAGGTGCGTTGATCGTCCAAGTCCCCGTCGCCTTCCCCGTCGTCGTCAAGGCCAAACAAGCCGGAGCCCGAGGGCAACCTGAAGAAGTCGTTCATCTTCATGGGCTCCACCGAGAAGCCGAAGTACAGCATGGTCATTTTGAAGGCGAGGAAAGCCTGGGGGGCCTCCTGGGCCCAGGGGGCGCTCGTAAGGAGCGTGTTGTAAGCCTCGGCGTCTCTCCTCTGCTGCTTGTACAAGTCGGGCTCACGCGACCTATCGGCCCAGCCGCTGAACTTGTGGACCTCGTAGTTGGAGAAATGCTCCTTGAGAGTGTCTTCGATGCTCTTTCCCGAGCCCGGGTCCAGGGCTGCCTCGAAGACGGCCTTTTGCCTCACAAAGTCCGGGCTGTCGGGCTTGATCGCCAGGTTCCAGCGGGCCCTCGAAGCTGCCCACTTTGCGGGGTCGTCGGCGGGCTCGCCGCCCAGGTGCAAGGCAGCCGGCCTGGGCCTCTGCGCGGCGTTGGCGTCAGCATCTCCAGCGGCGTCCTCGCCTCTTCCCCAGGAAAACAGATTCATGGTGGCACCAGAGTGATGCTCTCAGGTTCTGGGGCCGGTGGTGCGGTGGTCTCTGGGTGCACTGGAGGCGTATTGGGGAGGATTGCTGTGTCGGCAAGAGGAAAAGAGAGAAGTTGGGTGGAGGGCCGGGGAGAAACATAAGGAGCCCAGAGTACGTGGGCATATCAAAGGAAGGCCAAATAAGCAGCCGCCCAGAGGAAGGCCCGGAAACGGCCTTCGAGAGGCGGGCGGGGATCGAGGACAAAGGGATGCTGCCAGTCGCTGCATCTGCATCTGCATCTGCATATGATCCATTTCCGGGACGGGCATCTCAGGGCACATCAACAAGGCCGGACGAGACCGAGTCACACGTGGGTGTGGATGTCGGAGGCGAGGAGGCGTGGAGGCGAGGTTGCAAGCCCTGCTGTCCAGGCCGGCGACGCAGCAGGCAACTGAGCGGACGCAAGGCCGCCGCATGCGGAATCCCGACTGTATACATGCCGAGCCACAAGCAAACATTTGAACAGGGACAATAGAGCACTGGCTCTGCATCAAGGGGGGAAGTTGACGAAAGCGAGTGATGGGCAAGGGACTCAATATCCCCAATCTTGGACGTCTGCCCGCGTTGGATGTGAGCAACAATAGCTAATATGTGTGCACATGCCTTGTATGGAGTGGCATCCTGCGCCGTTTTTTGTCTGGTCGTGAAATGCCAACAATTGGTACAGGGATATAGGCTGACCATGTCATATTAAAACTGAGACTTCACATGGGCTATGTATATATATAAATTACACCTAGTTATATATAGACTAAATATATAGACTACTCAAGTACTAATGCAGGCATGACGTGGGCGGGTGGAGACGGGTACCTGCGGCACCTTCACGATGGGGTCCCCCTGCTCGATCGTGCTGCAAGATTCCCGAGCGCCATGGCAGCTTCGCCGACTCAGATGCTCCTTCGGCGAACTCAGTCCAGACCTCACGGCGTCAATAACCAAGACTACTTACTACTTTATTTGCCATGTGCCTCCCCCAGCCCGGCCTGTGCCCTGGCCTGGCCTGCCCCTTCCTCGAATCTGACATGACATGACATGACAAGACAAGAGTGAAGACAGACCAGGCACAATGTGTTGTGGGCTGCAGCGAGCCATCTCCCATTCCCTTGCTTGCCCCACACAGTGAACATGCCACCCCCTCGACCTCAACCCTTCGGCCGCCTTGCCACGGAGCTGTGGTGTCTAGCCTCCGGGTCCCGCCCGAGGATACGGGTCCATGCCCATGCCCATGCCCGCCTTGTTATCCCCCAGCGGTGCTCACGGCCCCCAACCAGGCACGCCTCGTCGACACTCTCGCTGCTCAAGACATCCGGCACCGGCCTGCCAGCAGCGGCGGCCCTGCTCGCAGGAATAGGAGCTGGGCTCTTCTCGCTCGCTGCCGCTCCTCACGCTCACGCTCACGCCCACGCTCACGAGCCCGAGGCCGAGGCCGCCCACGATCCCCGGGACCCCTCCGTCCCGCGTTATCGTCTGGCCGACATTCACTCGCATGATGCCTCACACCCGAACCCATGGGTCACCCACCAAGACAAGGTCTACGACATTACTGACTGGGTGTCTGCCCACCCTGGAGGCGACGTGATCCTGCGTGCCGCAGGACAGAGCATCGACCCTTACTGGCAAATCTTCACTATCCACAACCAGCAACATGTCAGGGAGATACTGGACCAGTACCTCATCGGCTATATTCACGCCCACGATCTTGTTGATGGGCTCCCGCCCGCCCATGACATCCAGGACCCCTTCGCCTCTGACCCCCAGCGCGACCCCAGGCTGCTCACACACACCGCAAAGCCTTGCAACGCCGAGCCGCCGAACCAGGGCCTGACCGACCACTTCCTGACCCCCAACGAGCTTTTCTACAAGCGGAATCACATGTGGGTGCCCGCCGTCGAGGGCCACCTCCTGGACCAGCACACACTGACCGTCGAGCTGCCAAGTGGGGATGCGAAGTCGTACACCCTGCATGACCTCAAGACACATTTCACCACACACCACGTCACGGCCGTCCTCCAGTGCTCGGGAAACCGCAGAAGCGACATGACCCGCCACGTCGCCAAGACCAACGGTCTCCAGTGGGGCGTCGGCGCAATCAGCAATGCGGAATGGCAGGGCGTGCGCCTGGCCGACGTGCTGGCCGATGCCGGGCTCGAGGTTGCCGGGCCCGGCGACGACAGCCTCCCCGACCCCGGCACCCACCACGTCCAGCTCACCGGCCTCGAGGCATACGGCGCCTCGATACCCCTGTCCACCGCCCTCGATCCCAGGAACGATGTCATCCTCGCCTTCGCCATGAACGGCGAGCCTCTCCCCCGTGACCACGGCTCCCCGTTGCGCGCTGTCGTGCCGGGTCACGTTGCGGCAAGGAGCGTCAAGTGGCTGTCCAAGATTGTCGTTGCTGACGAGGAGAGCACCTCACAGTGGCAACGGCGTGACTACAAGAGTTTTGGGCCAAACGAGCGCAATGTAGACTGGGACAAGGCACCGGCAATCCAAGAAATGCCAGTCACAAGTGCCATTACCAAGGTGCTTGTTGGTCAGGAAGTGCGGCAGGCCGACGAGTCTGCCCGCCCTGGCTCGCCCCCGGATGCAAGCGACAGCCAGGAACCAATCGCCCTCGAGGGCTACGCCGTATCCGGGGGCGGGCGCTTCATCAGCCGCGTTGACGTCAGCCTCGACGGCGGAAGGACGTGGGACCAGGCCGAGCTGCTCGCAGACCCCACTGCGGGCCATAAAGCGTGGGCTTGGAAGAGGTGGCGATATCTCGGTCACCTGGGAACGCCTCCGACAGAGGCGGATGGCCAGCAGCCGCAGTGTACAGAAGTCGTGGTGAAAGCGACGGACAATAGCTACAATACCCAGCCCCAGACGCACGCCTCCATATTCAATGCCAGAGGGAACCTGGCAAATGCATGGCATCGCGTCAAAGTCTGCCCTGGGTGTGTCCCTGCTGGGTCTGCACAAGGCGAAAGCGGGCTGGACAAGGCAGTCTGGCGGACGGGAAGGGCATACGGATGCGGATTCGGCACAGAAGAGGAGGAGGATGCCAAGGAGACCGGCCGTGCTGTGAACAAGAGTCAACCGCGCCCTTGACCAGGACCGGCTACCCCACGTACGCGTCCCATTCTGTCTGTTCTTGGTCCGATAGTGAGGAAATGGGAGTCGAGTAGTGTGGTCGCACAAATGATTGCACATACTGTCTGTACGCCATCATGAGAGGCACATCGACTTGCACAAAGCGATTGTCACTTTTGGTGTCACCATAACATGTTCTTAGGCGGGCGCTGGCACCTGCTGCCGGGTCACTGCCATCACGTGCGTGACTCTTGGTAGACGAAAGCCTAAATCAGATCTATTGCCACAGCTCATGATGGAGGTCTATCCGCTGATCCCGGTAGCTCATACACTCGGCCCTCGTCAGCCTCGTAGTAAGTAATGTACAGTCGGCCCTGTCTTGACTTTACAGTTCCTCCTCGTCCTCATTATCAGTGAAGTAGTCAAACTCGCCAGGGACCTGCGCCTCCTCGGCACCGTCCTCGTCCTCATCGACAGCCGTCAACACGCCCGCCGCTGCTGCAGCACCGCCCTGGCCAGCCCCGGCAACACCACCGCCATCCCCGAAGAGATCCAGTCCACGCGCCTGGGCCGACTGACGCAGCATCTCGTTGAGCGCTGCGCCGCCGCCGGCGCCATCCCGCATCGCTGCTCGGAGAGCCTCGGCCAAGGCATCATCGCCGTCACTCATCATAGCAGAGCGACCAGACCTGCCTGCCCCGAGGCCACCAAGACCTCCAGCACCGCTGCCAGTGGGCTGGCCCGCCACAGGGGCCCGTTGGGTCTCGACCTTCTTGAGCTTTTCCTCCACGAGGACCTTGGGCTCGCCAGGCTGGGTATCCTGGAGTAGAAGAGGCCCACCAGTTGGCTGTGTCGAATGTCAGCGTGTTACTTGAATTTGGAATGACGAGAATTTGCGGCGTCGCAGACTTACCTTCTTCACCGGCTTGTACCGCCCAGCCGGGAAGCTGATGTACTTCAGCTGACCGGGGAGCACACGTGACATGTTCTCGATCTCGTAGCCAACCTTCTCCTTCTCAACCTTCTTCTTCGGGTCGGGCGTCACGGACGCCTCCTTCTCACCCTCACCCTCCCTCTTATCCTTGGACTCGTCGCCAAGCTTCTTACTCTTGTCGTCGTCAATGTCCATCTTGTCTCCGGAGGGGGCGGCCGCCTTGGCCGTGGTCGGGGTCGAGTCGATATCCATGCTCTCGCGACGAGCGGCCTTCTCCTTCTTCTGCGCACGTCGCTTCGCCTGCGCCGTGGTAGAAAGCACAGCAGCAGTCACCAGTGCAGGACCTTCCTCAGCCTTGACCTCCTGCTCTGGGGGGTAGTCGAAGAGGCTCGGCCGTGTCGCGCAGTGGAACTTGAAGCTGGGGATCTCGAGCTCGTGGTCCAGGCCGATGACCGAGGTGGGGACGAAGGCGAGTGACAGGAAGTGGGTGAAGGGGAACCAGTACCAGTACTGGGTGAAGATGGCCATTCCGACGATGCCAGGCATGTTGAGATTTCCCGTCTGTGTTTGCAAACCGATGGAGCAGTTGCGGCCCCCGGCGTCAATGATACCCAGGGCAAGGGACGCGCCAAATTTCGTCATGGCGTCCTCGTGACGGTCGCCGACAACCTTCTTCAGTGTCTTGCGGATGGAGGCAACCTTGGGGTTCATGACCTCGTTCTGCTGGACCATGATCATGGCAAGCGAGATCAAGGCACCCTGGCGGACGAAATCAGTGGGATCCTTCATCATGGGCTCCAGAAGATCAATAGCCTCGTCTAATCCGGTACCCGCGCAAGAGATGCCCAGAGCCATTGCAGAGCCATATCGGACGTGAGGGTTGTAAGATTCGGAGAGGAGCTCAACCATGCGAGGGACGCTGCCTGGTTTCCGGAAGAGGATGAAGCCCAGTGACATCACGGCAATGCGGCGGACGTCATCGTTGACGTCGCTGACAGCAGTGTGCAGAAGCTTGCGAATCGCCTTGTTGCTGCCCGTGCCACAGTAGGCCATGGCGATGGTGAGAACGCCACCGTACCGAAGAGTCGGGTCAGGGTCGTTGAGGAGCCCCTCAATCATCACGTCGGCCCCCTCCTGGCGCCCGTACATGATCAGAGCCATGCCAATGGCGCAGCCGCGAACGATTTTCTCGTGGGTCGTGTCGTGGGCATATGTGTACATGACCTGCAGGGCGTTGGCGTTGCCAGTGCCGAGCATAATCAGGCCCATTGACAGACCGACAGCCTCACCGTTGAGGGCCGAGTCAGCAAAAAGCACGTCTTTGAGATTCTCGAAAATTGGCTCGGAGCCCGTGGCCATGCCCGCGATACCGAGGCCAAGAGCGCCACCGTGCTGGATGACTTCCTGCTCAGCAGCTGTGAACTGGTCGCGGAGATATTCGAGCGCGCCGGCGCCATGGTTGGCGTGTATCAGCCCGTAGGCGTACAACGCACCTCCCTGGCTGTATATCGAGCCGCTGTTGATCCCGGTCGGTCTCGGAAGGTAGGGCTCGAGTAACTTTCGCGACTGTGTCAGGTTGCCACGGTGTATTACACCAAGGGCGGCTGTTGCGGTAAACTTGGACCAATTGACAGCTTTTCCGAGCCATTCAAGGTTGTCACGGAAGAATTTGTCGTGGGTCGTACCAGCATTCATGAAGGCATTGCAGAAAGTGACGGCGGTATGGAAGATGGAGTTGCGGGCTTCAAGACTGTCTCGAACCCTGTTGAGGATGCTCAGATCCGTGTGGTTATTCCTGTACAGGAACTCGAGATTGAGCTTGATGGCCTTGCTGCCATTCAAGATCCCACGTATGTTCTTGTACACCTTGGCCGCCTCCTCAGGAAGCTCGTCCTGCTGGGAATGCTCCTGGTCGTTGAGCAGGGGCTCGCTCTCAGCTGGCTGGTCGCCGCCGTTCTCCGGCTGTGGTCTCGACTGAGGCTCCCCCGATGGCAATGCATCCAGGATCTTGCCCAGGAACTCCTGCGTGCCGTTGTCGTAGAGGTCAAAGGCGATCTGGTATGCATTCGCCACCGAGTTGGGGTCTCCCTTCTCAATGAGCTGCTTCAGCATCTTGGAAGCGTCCTCATCGGAGTCTAAATAGACGACGCATTTGGCGATTGCAAAGTAATCAGGGTTTGGTATGTCATTAAGCAGCTCAAGGATCAGGCCCAGTATCTCGGTGCGCAGGCTCCGTTCCTGAACGATGTCCATGCAGATTCCCAGCGCATAGTCCATCAAATCTTCAGCAGGCCCCTGTGCAGAGTCCTGAGACTTGGCCTTGGACCGTTTCTCGTCCTCGCTGGCTTGCTTGATGACCCTGCGGAGGATGGAAAGATTCTTGGCTTCGACGGCGATGCCGACGACCTGCCTGTAGCGGCCTTCCTTCAGGCAAGCCTCGAACAGCCGGTCAATGACGCGCTGCAGGGCGAGCTCGGAGCTCTTGTCGGGCAAGGTGGCGATGGAGCTTGATCTGCCCATCTTGCCTGCGCCCAGAGAGGGGTCGAGGATGGCATTGTCGGCCGAGTCGCGCGAGAGGAGGGACTTGGAGGGGAGCGCCGACTGAGAGAAAGGCGTCGTAGGGGAGACCAGGGAGCCTCCATCGGGGAGGGTTGCGCCAAAGGTGGTCTCGAGGGCTGGCAGAGAGTCGTTTGCGGAATGCTTTGGGGGTATGTGGCTCGAGGACGAGATGGCGATGTACTGGTCGATGCACTTGGAGATGATGGTTTCCTCGAACTCGGCGGGGTTGTCAAGCTTGAACAGCGGGCCGGCGGCGAGGGCAAAGGCCATGCTCTCGTTGTAGGCCTGGAGATGATAGTAGACCTTGGCAAGGACGAGGGCGGCCAGGTGGCGCTCAGGGAAGGATTCATCTTCATAGAGAGCCTCGCTGGATGGTGGTTAGAACGGGGTCGGCCTGTGCCATGACGACGGGGAGAATGGGGAGGAGAACAGCGCACATTTGACTCAAGGCGCCAGCGACCTCTGTCCAGACAGTGTCGATGTCATCGTTGAGGGTCTGGAGGGCAAAGACCTTGAGCTCGGGCTCCTCGTCGGAGAGGAAGCCCAGAACTCCGGTTGCTGTGACGAGACCGGGCATTGCTCGAGACGAGGCGGAACAGAATGGGCAGTGAGGCTTGAGCGTCAGCTGTACGGGCCGTCGTGGAAATGGGAAGGGTTTGAGGATGTGCCGGGAAGTGAAGGGATGTGGCCGAGGCGCTGTTGAGATGTTGACGTTGATGATGATGAGGTGGTGGTGCAGGCTTAACAAGCAGCTCAGCCGAAGATGGGCGATGGAGCAACAACGGAGCCAGGAGCGTCGAGCGTTGCATCCACGTCAGGGCCAGCTCTGCCTGGCGGAACAGCTACTGCGCCAATGTTACCTGGACGCCGAGGTACCCAGGTACTTGCGAATCGCAAGCAGTTGAGCTCAAAGCCAATCAGACGGGGGAATGCATTAATATTATGTAAGCCAGCCCAGCTCCAGTGGGAGCTTGGACCTCCTTGCATCTCACCTACCAGCCTACCCAGGCACCTACACGAAGTGTGGTTGATACTGTCTACCTGGGCAGTGTTTGCCAGCACTGAGAGAAGACGTGACCCCGTGAGCTAGATTCCCGTACCGCATTCAAGAGCTCAGTCGCATGCAGACGACCCGTTTCGCACTCAACACAATCTCTATTTGATTTATGATGATGTGACAGTCGGAGTATCTAGGTAGGTTCCTGGTAGGTAGCAGGAAAGTGCAAGAAGCAATTGCGCCTGTATGGACAAGACGGAGGCCATGCTCAGATAGCTGGGCAGGCAAGTCTTGGAGTCGGCACAGATGACTCCCACACCTTCCATCGCCGCATGCAGCATTTCGTGGGAGACTGCTAGCCAACTGTATGGCATCTACACTGGGCACACTAACGCCCGCCGCCGCTGCTCTCAGGCCCAAGCTCCGTGACCAGGGCCCACATGCCCAGATTCAGGCTGCAGCGAATGGGGAGATGGATGGGGCAGGGGTGAGGGGGAGAAATCCCAGAGGCACAGAGAGAGGTCTGAGAGGCAAGTGGTAGGCCGGGGCAGGTTCCTGCTATCTACTATGTATCTACCTCCATAGGTACCCAGATACGGTAGCTAGGTATCCGGGTACTGGGTGGCCCAAGACACATTGTGCGCCTGCAGGTTTTATTAAAACAGACCTTCCTCCCGGTTGACTCTGCTAATAAGTGTCCCTATCCCTAGGGATTCCTGGAGCCTTGTGCCCGCGCCTGCGCCTGCGCCCACGCCCACACACGCACATACCATCCCAATCGTCCATATCCACCCATCCACCCGCGCATCCATCTGTCTATCCACCATCCATATCTACCACCAGCCTTGTGTACGTCAGGTGTAAGCTAGACCTGCTCGCCTCTCCGTCTGCATGTCCGCCCGCCCGCCCGTGCCCGTCTTGCCTGCCATCATATCCGGTCTGATTGTGCGCGCGTCCCTCCGCGGCGGCCTCTGCATCCTGTCCTCGTTGCTGCACTCGACATCCTTTCGCATCCGGTGAGGGCTGTCGTCGCGTGCTGCGCATGGCCATCGCATCCCGTCCGTCTCCGCCGCCTGCCCTTGGCCCAATCTCAATCGCTCATTGACCTGACGTGTGACAAAACCATGTTGGTCCATCCGGATCACAACCCAATCCACCCAACAGCTCATCTCCAGCCTCTGCACTGCTGCGCCCATCGGCTCGATCCTCACCAACGCGACCGGACCACGGAGGCGATGCGACCCTCGTCTGTGTACCGATAGTCCAGCCACTGTTTGTTTGCACCCGGCCCAGGGAAAAATACTTCCACTCTGCTTCACGAGATCCCCCCATCCGCCTCCGCCTCCGCCTCCGCGGCCACAGCCTTTCGCGCGCTTCTGTACAACAACCCCCCTCCCCCCCCCGAGCATGGCCTTGTCGAAGTAGAAGAGCCACGGAGCTGCCTTTCTTTTGTTCTCGCTCTTTCGGCCTCCCCACCACGGTTGGCAGGCAGGAGGAAGCGAAGTGCACCAAGCCGCCGTTGGCTGGAAGAGCCAGGGTCTGCGACACACGCGACAGCTCCCCTCTATTCTCGTCCGAATTCTCCCAGGCGCAAACCCACCGCCCTCGCCCGTTCAACCCAAAAGAACATCGCCCCGCGGACAAACGCTGAAGAAGGGGGCACTCAGGATAGGACGGCATGATGGATTTGCGATCGATAATGAATGAAGGTGGCGGGCCACCGCCCCCCGCCGCGCCAGCGTCAGGCAAACCTCAAGCTCCAGCTGCAGCTCCAGCTCCAGTTCAATCTCGACAACAAACACATCAGCAGCATCCACAGCACCCACACCCCTCGACCCCCATTCAATCCGTTCCGCCACCTCACTCTTTTCGCGACCACAGCCAGCCGGTCCAAGCATCGCCCTCCCGGTCTCTCTCGCACGAATACGTCGCCCACCAGACACCCTTCGCATCCCCTCCGCCATACCCACAGGCCACGACGCCGTACGGTGCTCCCGCCCGCCCTCCGCCGCCGCCTCTACAGCAGTTGTCCGCCAACAACGTGCGCTCGCCAAGCGCAGCCTCTGCCCACATCCCTCCGTCACCTTACAGCAGGCAGGCCTCGGCGGGCGCCGTGGGCGCGGGCTACCCGTTCCCGAGCCCAGGCCAACCTCTTCCAGATTCTGCAAGTCCGATCCAGCAAAGTCGGTATCCTCCTGCGGGCGCATATCCCCCCAGGGACAGCTACGCACACGCTCCCATCCCCATACAGAGCCCAGGCCCTCCAGCTGCATACTCGCAAGGTCAACACTCCATACCGCCGCAGACTCCCCCCGTAGGCACGCCTGGCGGCAACCACCCGTATCTGGTTCAGCATCAACGGTCAATGTCGATCCATTCGAACCCGACACCAACCTCTGCTCAAAGCCAGCACCAGTACCTGCCCCAGCAATACGCCAGTCCCGTCTCGACGAGTCATCAACCGCCTCCAGAGCGCATCAGACAACCCTCGCAGCCTTCGACGCCTCTCGGCCCACCTTTATCTGCCGGACAAAGACAACATTCTGCAGGGCCACCGGCTTTTGCGCAGCCACAGAGCCCGTACCAGCAACGTCTTCCTCCCTCTGGGCCACCGTACCAACCGTATCCGACCCAGCAGCAGCAGCAGCAGCCGCCTCCGCAGCAGCCGCACCAGGTCTCGCCCGGGGGGCCCCCACGCCCACAGGCCTCGCCTTATCCTCCTGTTCAGAGAACTTCTAGCATGCTCGAAAATTCTCAAGTGGTGGACCCACAACGTCGGTCACTGTCCCAGAGTGAACGCGGCCGCAGCCTTAGTGTCAGCCCCAAGACTCGCGTTCCAAGCCTGCCCTCCAGCGCGGGACACCACTCACAGGCTTCCCTATCTGGCCCGTCTGGCCAACCCAGCGATTGGGAACAGCGAGAGCCTCAACAGACACACCATAGCCCCTTGCAAGCAAGGGCCGACGCTCCACTCATGTCCGCCAGCAGGGTGGAACGTGCCTCGACCCCTGCCAAGCGAAAGATGGACGACAGGGATGTCCAACCCGACGAGCTCGACCGACAAGAACCCCGACCACCTCCTTTCGAAGCCAACGGCGTCCACAGACAGCAGACTTCCACCCGCCCAGGTCGTCCCTCGACCTCACCAATGGTTGCCCGGCGGAAGCGACGGCATGCTGCGCCTCCAATATGGGCGCACGTATACAACAAAGAGCCCCTCAAGAACAACAACTTTATTCTGCGAAAGTCCAACGTGAATCATGGCCAAACCAATGGCAAGACTGATCAGTCGCATCCTGGGCGTCAAGACCGGTCCTCAAGCCGACACGCCTCCCCAGAAACAGCACGGTCCAACACGCAGGCTCCGGCACCCGCCGCAGCTTCGAATCAGACCCCACCAGTTCCAGTGTCGAGCCAGAAGCCGAGCCTCCTGGGACCGTGGGAAATGACAGTCAGCAACTCAACACCGTTTGATGAGATGTGCAGGACTGTTGCAGACTTCTTGTTCATGCTTGTGGTGAGCAATGGGGAGCTCGGCAGCATACACGACCCCAACAACGGCGTCCAGTACGAGATCGAGGCCAAGCTGGGACATCTCACTGATCGGAACTCACCGAATCAGCGAATGCCGTTTCAAGTCCAGTCAGAGGCTGTCCTTGCACACAACAACAACACCAATTTTGTTAGCAGCATGACGGAGGTGAGCGATGCCTTGACCAAAAAACAACAGCGTCATGCGGCCACAAGTACTGACATCGTCCTCCACTAGGCGCAACACAAGGGTTATAACGAGTTTCTCAATTTTTTGGTTGCCGAGGCCAGCCCTCAGAACCCCAAGAACAGGAACTTGCCTGAACCTCGAGTTCCCATTAATTACGTCCACCTCAGAGAGTCAGACAGGTTTTACAAGGTTCCTAATCACCTGCGCCAGCAACTTCACCCTGCTCTCCATCAGCTGCTAGGGAACAAGTCAGCAGCGGTGAGGGTGACGTCGGATCAGAAGACGGGCAAGGCCAAGGCTGCGATCATCAAGGGCAAAGTTGCCGATCTTCACATCGTGTTTCCTCAGTGCGATCTAGACTGCCGGATTAGCGTCAATGTTGAAGTAGACTGGACGCATCCTATCGAGGAGCTCGAGGAGCTCAACCAGGCTGGAGGTCGGGACAGCAAGTCGGACCGACACAAAGATCGCCTGAGTTACAGGCAGGGAAACTACAGGGTTGACCTGACGCAGGTCACGCAGACAGAGCCCGGTCCCAACGTATGTCACCCATCTCGTCCATCTTAGTCCCAAGACAGTCGTATAGCTGACCCTCTCAAGCACACTTCTCACCAAATCAAGATACATGAGCTGGAAATCGAGCTGGACGCCGGTGCCGTCATCGACCAGGGTGGCCGGGCCATGCGTGGTGAACCACACAATTATGATTTCCTCATTGAAGGTTTTGTCAACAATATTCGGATGCTAGCAAGAAAGGCACGGGATCTGGTGCCGCCGGCCTGAAGGCGGTTACCACTGAAAGCGATGATGGAAGGAAGAGTGAGAGGCCTGTCCGAAGTGGACAACTTCACGCAAATATGATTATCCTCGTCAGCTGCTCACCCCCGCTTCTCGAGAGCCCGTAGGATTTCAGCAAGAACTTTTTCTCGTCAGAACTCAGCAATTCGGAGCCATATGAGTCTAGTCAGCAGTTCTTGCAAAGTCCAACCCCCTTGTATCTCCACTCTGGCAGGGGAAAGTGGAGCCCTAGATCCATCATCAACTGCTGCTTTCAGGGTGAAAGATGATTTGGAGCTTTGGAAACTGGCTCCTCACGGCTAATGATACTTGACGGGCGAAGTTGCAACAATTGCAGGTGGTGAGTGAATACAGGCCACAAGGATTGGCCTCACAAGGCACGTATAATTTAACGGGTGTGGCTTGCATGGACTACCTGCCTCCCCTGTGCTTGCTCATGTATGATTTGGGGGATATGAGAAGTATCTCCACAGTCAGCCTGCCCAGTCTCCAACTTAATTCAAAGTTGAATATTACGTGTATATTGTTCGAGTAAGCATCACACCATCATATTCTTTATCAGTGGTAGAGCTGTAGTTGGACAACTTATTGCTACGGTACCGATAAGCAAGATGAACGTCAAAAAGTCACAATTGAGTTGGCTCTGAGAACAAAAATCAAGCATACAAAGCTTGGAGCTCTGAGACCTTCAGTGGACACTCTGTACGCTTTTCTGTACCAGGTATGTCTGGATTCACCTCAAGAGCTCGTTTCAGGGACACAGCAAGTGCTTACTGGAAAGTCACACTTGTTTGCGTCTCTAACAATAGCAAAGGGAATCCAATGCATGCGTGTAACTCTATTCGAGACCGCCCCAGGTAGTTGTGATAGTTAGAGACATTTCATGATGTGATGCATTCACTTGGGCGTTTCTGTTCTGGGCGGGTGTTCTTGAGATGGCATTTTCCCATCAAAAGGAGATCAGTGCTTGCTCAAAAAACTATTGTCTTACTGTTGCTTGGGTAGCGTAACCGTGCCGGTCTTGAACAGAAAGACTCTTTCTCTGCAGCTTCCCTGTTGCTCAAGATCCTCCTCTCGGCAGTTTGCCCACAACAAATGACATGACGTGGGAGTGCGACTAGATGAAAGTAATATCGCCAAAGAAAGGAGTCATATGGAAGTTGACCTCGTCGGGAGGACTCCAAGATCCGTAGCTCTGGTTAGGGAATGTCGAAGGACCAGTGACGGTGCGGAAGAAGTTCATTCGCCACTCTGTGCCCTGAGCCGTGCCGTTGTCGACATTGAAAAGACCCAGTGGGATCTGGACGTTGGAAACCCAGACCTCATCGGCGTAGTCAAGGGTTGTGCTAGCCTCAATACCGTCTGCCGCCAGGTCGGTGATGTAGAAGCGGTCGAACGCAGCGCCCGCCGCTCGAACCTTGGAAGGGTTATAGACTGAAAAAATGGCCCCGTGTCAGCTTATCAAGCACCTCTCAGAAAGGTCGCCAGTCATGAGCGAAGGTTTCGCATATGATCTGCCACACGGATTGCAGCTGGCCAATTTTCCTGGTCAAGCGAACGCAAATAGCCTTCGCATGCAGCAGGAACCTGTGCTTGCGAGTGGGAAGGAAAAGGGCTTACTGAAGGCTTGAAAAGTGACATTGTTAGGGGCTACCTCGAACTCGAGATAAGTCTGAGGGTCGTTTGTACCCCGATACTGGGGCAGGTTAAGAGTCAGTCAGCTGGTCGCAGTGAGACGGCGAGTTTATTGTCTTGACTTTAGAAGCACGTACGATGAAGGCTTCCATCACCTCATAATTGTAGATCTCTTCATTGGTCGTGAGACTCTGGTTGTCTATGATCTCGAGGTCAATATGATGCTAGACTGAAGAGAGAGGGTCGAGTGAAGCCCGGCAGAATGAGCCACAAGGTGAACATACAGTAAAAGTCCTTCTCCTCAAATGCGGTGAACTTGATGTGGATTGAGCTGTCATCGTAGCAGAGATCGACCTGCGTCAAGGGGAACAGGCCACTATCGGGGACGGAGGTGTTGTACGAGACGCTGCCCGTGGTGGGACAGGCAGGGACCTCGAGGGCCGGCCTGGTTGTGTACTGAGCAAGCATTCCAGGCACGACCAAGACGAGGGCCATGAGGGCTGTAACGACGAAGGACATGCTGGGCAGATTGGTTGTCGGCATGTTGCAGTCGGTTTTCTGTTGTTGTTTCGATTGATGATGTGGGGACAGTGAGGTGTAGACTGGGGCAGCCAGGATTGTGATAAACTCACGCGAAAAAGTGAGGAGGCGCGCCAAGTAGTCTTGTAATTCGTAAGCTGCAGCACGCGCTAGGATGGCTTGGGAAGGCAGATGGGGCGAGAAGAGAGGTTGAACGAGAGGGAAAGGCGAAGGATGTTGGTGTGGCTTAGGTACTACGTTGGGTCCTGTCAGCCAGCTGGGGACTAGTTCCTGTTTGCCCAAAGACAGCGAGTGACGATTGTTTGGTCACTCACCCAAATGCTTCACTGATTTCAGAGTGCGTCTGGTTGTCGGTCGACTTGGACCCCTGCACAATGTCAACGTTGGCAAACGCTGTCCGTTTCCGTCTCTGGTCTCCCTTGCATTGATTGATCTTGCAGAGTCAGTTCTGACCTTTGCTTTTTCTCTGTGCTTGGCCCTGTGTCTGACCTAGCAATGCAACCTTGCAAGTATGTCACATACTCGAGTGTCTGGGGATCAAGGGTCAGGGTCAAGCTGTATTCTCTACCTCACCCTTGTGTAAAGCAACTCTGAGGGCACGATAGCTGGTCATTCAATATGTTACCTTGTACACTTATTACCTTACTGCCCCTTAGAAAACACATCAGGGAACGAAGAAGGACCAACATGTCAAAATCAACAATTATACACTGCCTCAGAGGCCGCCAATAATTGCACAAGTATCTCCTGTGCTGTCTTATTAAGTTTCGTTGATGGGCCAAGGGTTTCCATACTGAAAATCCGTGAGAGCACTTCTAAGAAGCTAATCGATAGTTACCTGTCCAGGTGGTTGCACACATTTTCATGGGGAGCATGTCTTCCAAGGTTGGTGTAGTACATGCCCAGACACGATGCTATCATGCTTAACATCTATATATGTACCTAGTTAGGATACATGAGGCTACCATACGAAAGCAGCATATTTCAAGAATTGTATCAACCTGTATCTGCATATAATCTATGTACACTTGAAGCAGCTGTCTTGTCAGACATGCCCTACCACCTCGCAGAGGGCTTGTAGGAACTCTCCGACTTCAGGGTGAGAAATGTTGATGACGATGTAAAGCGCCGTACCGGGTTGGGCCTGTTGCATATCCCTCGAGGCGCTCAATTGTGGAGTGGGAGACCCTTGGCCATGTGACGGCGTGGTAGGGAGCTGATGGCCGAGCTTGAGCCATTCGTGCCACCTGTTCCGTTCGTGGAACCAGAGAACGTCGACCCGATGTCACCCCATCTGATCTGGCTGAACGTGACCTGTGTGTCAGGCTGGATGGACTGGATGACCTCTGGGTTCCCCTCGGTTGCGTTGCAAGGCCCAGCATTCGAGCTCTGTCCGTCTAGCCATTCCATGAAGCCGCCCTTGTCCCACCAAATGCTGAAGACAAGGACCATCCCGCGGCTCATGGCTGCGCCCATTCCCTCAGTTGCTCCGAGGCCCATGTACTTCTCCGCGCCGGTAGCATTGCAGTACTCATCATTCAAGAAGTTCTGCGCGGGAACTCCTTCTACAGTCGAGACTGGCATTTCTATCGTTTTACCGTCCTGAACATAGAGGCGTCGGATGGAGGTGAGCTGACCGCTCTCATCAGAGGGAAATTCTGCATTACCAACGTCAGCTGTCAAGCCACCAAGGAAAAGGCTTCATTCGAGTGTGGAGGAGAGTAAAGCAAAGTATGGCTGTGGCTTGTCTCAAGCACTTGAGCCTGACTCCAGATGAAGGCGTTGGGGCATTGACCACGAAGAGAGGTCGCTCTTGGAGAGAAAGAGTCTCATATGTTCTGGGAGGCTGCTTACGTGTGACAACAGTGAAAGGTCGAGACGTGTCAACCTCCAGGTCGAGGCCGTAGTATTCCGGATGTCCCATTTTATACGGGTTCATCGAACACTGCAGCATTCAGGGTCAGCAACCTGGAATGAGCCAGAATGAACATTGTTTTTGACGGGAGATGGAGGCAGCGAGGCTCTGGGCAAAATTTATACAGCCTACTTACACCGCTCTTATCACAGACGCCATTGTCACCGCATTCCTCGCCGTTTGCATCACATGCGTATAGGCCAGGAACATTGCACGGATGAGGGGCGATATGAGTGGCCCTGGCGTTTGCCTCCCAGATATCCAGCTCATTACAACACACTCCACTGCCATTGATATTTCCCTGTAATAGAGTGTGAGCGGTCTCAATCTATCAAACCGGGGCTGTATATTGGGGCCGACTTACCAGGCCATTGATGAATGGAGTTGTGTAACATTGAGCATCACAGTAACCAGCACCATATGCAGCTCCTGCTACGGAGAGATCGGAGGAGTCTTTGCCTCCGGTTGCCTCCATCTCGGACAAGTAAAGCGCCGAGTTCATCCCACAGGGAAGCTTGCTCATGTCAACATCAAAGGTAAACTCCTGTCCGGTCAACTGAAGCATTTCGTATGCATCCTCAGCCTCATTCAGAAGGTATATGCGAGGACTGTATTCAGTCTTGCCGTCGCTACTCAGCATTAGAAGAGTCAGATCTGAGCCATTTGCGTAAACCCCGTTCTCAGTATAGTCCGGGATTCCTTGCAGGACACAGTTTTGTTGACATGTCTCCTCGTCGGGGCACGCTGTTGCATTTGCCCCGGAGCCCCAATCGCCACAATTGGAATCAGGGGCATCGGGTTGATAGATGCGGTGCGAAGAGGCGTCGAGAACGAGTGCTGTATTCTGGGCAGTGCATCCGCCATCCGTCGTACACTTATAGGTCGTGAGTTTGGGATGGTTCTCGGCCGTGCTGTCAGGGGTCTGGGCAGCGACCAGGCTCAGGAGCAGAGGGCCTGCGAGGGCGACGGCGAGGGACATTTTCACCAGATATGGACGCTTGACTGCTAAGTCTGGTATAAAGAATGTAAGGAACGTGGTAAAGGAATGGAAACAACTGCAAGACGTGCACGAAGACAGTGACTGAAGCTCCAAGTATTATTTATGAGTTGGCGAGACGGAACGCACCCTCCGAATTATATCCAGATCCTGTCTAGTCTTTCCTCTCTTTACGCCTATGCATGAGTCTTGTCCTTACCAGAGTGCACATGTCATTCAGGGGCCATTGGGCGGCATTTCAGTACCATGGCCCCTCTCGAATCTCGGCTTGGCGCTGCGAGGGGTCAAATAGAGTTCGTCGGGCGAGCCGGACCTCATGGCTTTCAGAGGGAGTAGCATATCGGGCCTCGCACCTAGCGGGCCGCCCTTGACGGACAGGGTAACCAGCACCCCACGGTACCCCGGCACAAGGTGGCATTGCGGGAGTAAAATTGATGGTCGACTCGCCTGACCCACCACCACTTGGTTAGGTATAGAACGCCGTGCGGCAGGAGAAGGTTCATTGTAAACGAAACGGGGTCTCGGCACGGCCCCTTTTAGCCCCAGCAATTGATGGCTTTTGCCAAGGGGAGCCATCAAGGCTACTCAGACGATATTTACTCGAAACCGACATCCGGGGGAGGGTTGTCCGCCTTGGCAGCTCCCTAGGGCGGAGTTGAGGCTTCTGGAGCAAGACTGGAATGGTGTAAGACAATTGGCTGGCAGCGTGCGAACATGCGATTCCACGGGCCTTGGTGGTAAAACATTCAACCATTCATTCAGTTCTATGTCCGTGCAGCGAAGAAAGTTTAGTGTTTTTCCAGAAGGGTCCAATTTTCCGACCCTGGACCATGCAAGCATCACAAGCTTGCGAGCACCCTGAAACAAAATTAAAATAAAACAAAATAAAAACATCCTGTGGACTGACTTCAAAATGCATCCTACTCGTAAATAATCCAGATCCGGGGCAGGCTACCAATAAGCCATGACTGTTTCCCCTACCTGGCTTCTCAATGCGAAAGTCTGCTCTCAAAAGCTTCATTGTTTGCGCAAAGAATGGACTGGCAAAAAGAAAGAGGGTACATAGTGAGGAGGAACGAATTGAAGCTAAATCTGACAAATTCGGATCTTAAATACGGTCTGAAGTGTGGGTACATGCATGTCGTGATATTAATCATGACCAGGACGACCGGTGAAATCATTAAGTCCCCGGGCAAAAAGCCCACCAGGCCATGGCATCGACCAATCTGAACCGTCTCCGTTTTTGCCCAGTTGCCCCGAGTGGGAGTCATGGCGGGTGTAGCTGAGCTACGGACAACAATATGGGAAGCTTACAGGCACTTGAGAAACTGTCAGGAGAGTCACTAGGAAGCTTCCACAGTTCGCAATGGTGGGTGGCCAATTGAGACAGAGGTCGGGAGCTCTTGAGAGATAACTCTGGTTGCAAATGATGACATGTGGTGGTAATGAGAAGTGATGAGATATCAACTGATTAATAGAGCATTTGAGAGACCTTTCCTTTGGAGTGCAGGCTGTGTGCTTTTCTTGAGAAGGGCGGAGAAGGGGGCGAGGGATAGAGTTCCGAGGTTGGCAGAAAAGAGCAGGCGTGCTTGAAAGTTTGTCAACATGAACCACAGGAGGTGTAGTGAAGAGCTAGGATCTCTGTACCGTCCATGTTCTGAAGAGCAACCAAGCCGTCGGACCACAATGGTTGAGACAGAACAAGGGGAAGAAATGGCCTTCACTTTGATAAGGAGCTAAAGTTTCCGTAATGCTGATAGAAGCTGGGTGTGAGTCAACATTTCATCCTGAGTATCACCTCCTTGGACAAGGAGTCTTCCTTGACTCAACAAGTCTCTGCCACACTATAACAAGATGAGACTCTCGCAGCCAATGACAATGTCAACAAAGGACAAGGGTTAGAAAACCAATTTTACTTCAACGAGGCGGCAGGCTTGATACAGCAACGACTGTTGTACCAAGTCAATGTCTTATTCTAACAGGCCCAACAAACACTATTTGGTTGGTCACATACGTATACGTACGAAAGAGATATGGAAGTAAGCAAAGTGTTGTGTATTCTGGTTGGTTGGGTTGTCTATGGGAGAAGCAGAAGCAGAAGGCTCTGCTTCGCCCTATCTATTTGTATGAGCCATCAAGGCCATTCACTCAGAATGACTCCCTCGGCAGGCATGGGTTGTCCTAGTCAACAACGCCACTTGTCACTATTCCCACAAACACATTTTATCCCATGCTTAACATTCAAGCATATGTCTGACCGAGACATTGGCATCATATCTTGGGACACCTACCGGACAATGAGTATGATGTCCAGTAGCATGTAAGACAAACTTACTGAGTTCTTATCCAGGGTTGCACAATTTGATAACCTTGGAATGTTACAGGAACAAAAGCGCACGGCAACAAATTCTTTTCACAAGATTGATCTTGACAAGATAAGAAGCTCCCCTTAGCTCCCCTTAGGAGATGAATGGACCGACATCAACAGTGACAAATAGCATAACTATTCTCATCTTATTTCTCGAATCACTCGCCCCTTGGTGCATTTTCTTTTGTTGTAGGTTGCGGAACTTGACATACAATCCAGAATACAGTGAAACAGTCCAGAAGGACAAGAACACCTTAACCTTCAGACTTATAACAATACAGCCAATTTCAGTTGGCGTGTATTGGGTCTGCTGAAAATGACAGGGCTAACATAAGGTTTACAACTACGCAGTACTGAGTCTCCTGATGGGTATAATGAAAATACCTATCCAATCAAGAAGTCTTCAAATCTGTGATATCAACTCAAAGCAGCATACGAATTGACTCGAGCGATAAGTAGCGATAAGTGTTGCAGAGCGAGTGGGATAAATGTCATGCAAATGGTATTTGCAATGTTGGGATATCAAACTGCATTTCGAGATTGGAAAGCACAGACAGTGCTACACCTCCAGAGGCTGCCTAAGTATATTTACTGGAAGAAAGAATGGTGGTCATCAAGCTTGGTCGTATTTTCATCCATGACCTGCTGCGCGGTTTTTACGGTGTCGTGTTGCTCGGCGCCTAGCCCGGCGTCTTCGTCTGCAGTCTCGGGCTTATCATCAGGATGATCGTCAACAAACAGGTCCTTGATAGCGCCGGCTCCGATTGCACGCTTATAAACGTTGAAGCTCGTGGCAAAGTCGCGATGTTTTCCGACACGGATCTTGTCCAGGTAGTTCAGGGCAAAATTCTGGCAATTATTGTCCAGGAGGTTGTAGGCTGGTCGCTTTTCCCTCATGTTGAATATGACCATCTCGCCTGTTGAGTGAGAAAAGGTCAATAACAGGGTGGAGGCGAGGCGACAGGATCGGGTCGCTACCCAGCAATGATGCTTACCAGCCTCAGCGAGCGCCTGATCACTGAATTTTGTTTTGCCGACCTCAAAGGTGTGCCATTCATCGCGGTTGAATGACTCATTGATATAGATGACGTCGAAGTGTTCGTCCATCCTGGCAAGCATGCTCAGTACGGAGGAGGGCCCGGGGCAGTGGATCGCCACAGAGGAGGCAAGAGGGAAACCAGCGGTACTCACCATAGCTCGTGAACGTAATCACCCACGATGCAGGCCCAGTGCTGCGTCGGATCGGGACTCTTTTTGATTTCTTCCGTGATCATCTTGCCCAGTCTGGTCTGCTCTGCGAACCACTTGCCGGCTGAGCCAGCTACCGGGTGCCAGCCCAGCTCGACAGTACGGGGCTCTTGTTTGATGTTGACCTCACCAGGCGGGACCACGCTTGGCCTCTTGCCAAGTCCCAGCTCGTGCTGCAGGGTGAGCTTAGCTTTGAGCACATTGTCCTTGCTTGGGTGCGATCAGCCATTGTGTATCGTTTTTGTCTTCAATGTGAAGCCCGCTTGTTGACCCGGGCTCGATGGCGAGGTCGGAGTTGCGGGGGGAGGGGGGAGGGGGAAAAGAGGAAAGGAGGGGGGGTGTGCTTTTGTTTCACGCTGTTGTGTGTCGTCTTACAGGAAGTTTCCTAGCAAGGCAGTCGGGGAGTGAGGGTCATCCTCTGCCTTTGGCTCATCCGAGTCCGACATGATGGCCCTGATTTTTAAACGCGAGAGATGCAAGTGAAGGGTACCGTTCTGCTGTTACGCAAACAAGCTTTCGGATGAACGTCAGGCAGTAGAGCTGAGCCTGCCGCGGCCGTGGAGGTTTCAAGGTCGTCCACCCGCAAGTTGGAAATGAGCAAGAGGGTTAGGTTAGCCTTGTTTGGGGAACCTGCCTCTCAATCAGCCAAATCCCTCTGTTTATGTAAGCGCTGCGGTACATTCCGTGGGTTGACTCCCTCCTCCTACCCCCCTTTCCCTCGCCAAATAAATAACACAGTCTGGAAACATTTTTTTTTTTGAAGGGCGGGACTCGCAAGCCAAGTGAACGACCGACAGGCAGACGGTCTGGGACGCGGTCACATTGTGTCTGTGTTCTGATAGGATGAAGAAGCCATCATTGTCCCAGCTTACCAATCGACCCCAAACGGCGGGGGACGATGGTTCATAAGTAGGTACATCTGTGGATTTGAGATTGCTCTTGTTATGAGCTGCCGACTGCCCTTGACTTGGACCAGCACGTGCGACTCTTGTCTCTGTCCAACCAGCCCTTTTTCACATCAACTCAAGAACAGCCATGTCAGAATTTCCTCCTCCAGCCCTCAGAGAAGCTGCCTCAAAAGTGGCCAGTCTCCTCCGGGACCGCAACGAGACCATCTCCGTCGCCGAGACAGCCGCGGGGGGCCTCATCTCCGCCGCTCTACTGGCCACTCCTGGCGCTTCCAAGGTGTATAGGGGTGGTGCCACCCTGTATACCCTTGAGTCACGCATCGCCTTTGGCGGCTGGACGCAGGCAAACATTGACAATTATACCGGTCCAAACCCGGACCTGGTTGCGGGCCTCGCCAAGCACCTTCGTGGCACCCTGGCCTCCACCTACGCCGTTGCTGAGAGCGGCACCGCCGGTCCGACCGCGCCAAGGCAGAGTGCAAACGGACAGCCGTGAGTTCTTCTGCTGTCCATCTTGGCATCATACGTCTCATCCCATACGAACGCTAACTTGCAACCCCCCATGCAGCGGCTATGTCGCCCTGGCGGTCGTGAGCGAGAGTGAGACACTGACCAAGGACTTGAACACGGGCCTCGGAGACAGGTCAGCAAACATGGTGGCGTTTGCAGTAGAAGCACTGAAGCTCGTCGAGGAGCTGATAAACAAGGGTGCTCACAGCGGCAAAATCTGACCTGGCCAATGCCCAGCTGACCCCCGGGGCAATGGTCTAGCTTGCACACTACACTGAGGAGAACATCGATCTTCTCATGTCGGAGCACCTCTGTGAGATCAAGATGTGCTTTGTGGACCGCAGACTGAGCCATTGAAAGGTAAACTTTGGGGCAATCTTTCTTTTTAGATAGGACTGGAGCAGTTGCTGTGAACAGAAAACACATGGTTCGAAACATCAATGATGATTACATGGCACTGAGCTGTGGAAATATCTCGTGATGCCCCATCACAGCCATATCAAAGTTCCCCAAAATCCGCCAGTATGAGGAGACAACTTGAATCACCAGTTTGATATTAAGAATTGCCGGTGGTTGCTCAGCTCCTGTTGGGGGTGTTTTAGTTACGCGTGTATGTCTAGAAATCGTTTCTTGAACTCTTGAATAACAGAGATAGCAACTCTGCAATAAGGATTCTGACGAGTGAAGCTTTCTGGCGTGTTCTTGTTGACCAAGTTCCTGACAGACACAATTTGATTGAACACATCGCAGTTCTGCCTCTTTGTCAGAGGGAGTTAGATGTTGCAGGCATGCCCTGCTGGGAAGTTGCCTGGAAATGCATTTTCATGATATGACAGCATCTGCAGATGACAAGTACTGGGGAGAATGCAGTAGGTTTAAGAGTAGGACTAACGGTTGCCCCGCCATGACTTACTCCTTTTTGTTCAAGTGTCTGTCTCAAAGTAGTGCAGCGACAGATTCAGAGAAACAGGACCACTCGACTAAGTACATCAAAGACAGATATGTTAGCATTTCCAATTTGTCTTGCCGGCCAATGATTTCATATGTGAGTGAGGAGGAAATGGAGGATGCACGAAGCTCTGTGCCTAATTCGATATCCTTGTTGAAGATCCTGCAACATTTACACTCTCGCTTGCGCGCACCTCTATGTAAACGTACTACAACGACTAGCTACGCTATCTATGCGGTCAAGGGGAGGTTTGTACACTTCCTGATTTGAGGCCAACCCCAGTTTCCCTTGGCTGAGCTGCCTGACATCTGGGAAACCCCGGATCATTGGCAGGGTACGGCGGCGTCGTAATCCAGCATCATTGCCGGTCGGGGCTGGGAGCGAGCCGAACGGGACCGACCCCGACCTCCACCGCATCCCGCCCCACCAAGAAAAAGGAAGCGCGTATTGCGTGAAGCAGCAGTTGGACAGGCAGCGGCTCTGCTTAGAGTTTGGCGTGGCATTCTCCAGATACTATTCACACTCCAGCCGAGCGGCCGAGCGCGGCAAGGTTGCGGACAATTGTTCGCCAAAGTCGGCTCTCATTTGAGATAAATCTAAACACCTCTGTTCATTCATCTTTCTTGGCCTTTCCGCTCTCGGCCCTCTCTCTCCTCCTCCTTTTCCAAGCAGCCAGCTCGTTGAGCAGGCCCATAACTAGCGGCACGCCAACTGGCCCCAGGAGTGGCAGGTACACGGCGATCTTGTGTTCATCTGGGAAGTACAGCTGGCCGACCATGCTCTTCTCGAAGAAGGCCTTCTCAGCCGCGGCCTCCGCGACCTGTGCGTGAAGCAGCCCTCCAGGGGTGCCCAGGCTCTCACAAGCCAGCCGGAGATGCCGGATCGTGGTGCTGACGCCATCAGCCACAGACTGCGGAATCGACATGGACGGGAGAGCTAGGGACAGGCGAGCAAGTGATCCCAGAGTGCTGGAGGCGCGGAGAAGAAGATCTGCAGAACGGATGCGAGAGAGGGTGGAGAGGCGCAGGGGCAAGGATCCCGAGGTCGGGGTGCCGAGGAGCGAGAGGAGATGGGTGGTGAAGGTCAAGAGCGGCTGTTTGAGGTCTTGAACCGCAAGGTGAGCTTTGTCACTATTCACGTTGAGGAGATAAACAGTTCCCCATTGGGGGATGAGCCAGGAGTGAGAAGTCTCAGATACAGCAGTCTCACTCGCCTGGGCATCCTCGCGCGTGGGGGGCAGGCCAATGGTCTGATTCCCCACGAAGACAATAAAGTTCACGGTGGGAGCACCGCCGATCGAAGGTGACAATGGCCACTCAGCAGCGTTGATGAATGAGGAGAGGTCGTCCTTGCTCAGAACAGGAGACTGGACGCCAGGGGCGGCGTAGAGCTGGACCTGGGTATCAATTGTGAAGTTGTGGATGGGCCCGAGAACGTCCAATACTGGCTTCATGTACTCATCGATGGCGGATTCGATGTCCCAACTGCTGGGCGCAGGCCCGTCGGTGAAGAGTGAGAAGGTGAGATGGTACGCAGGTGCGTACCTCAGGGATCTGGTCGTTCGTTTTGCGATTGTGCCTGCTGCGTCGGGGGCCACGCCCTGAGGTTTATGTTCGGGTGCCGCTGACGACGTGGACAGCAGGTAGGATATGATGGTTTGCTCCTCGGCGAAGGTGGAGCGCAGCTCGCTGGCCACATACGTGGCCAGCGAAGAGGAGGCGGAGCTTGGGGACGGGATCGCGTTCGGCGTGTAGGTGATATCGAGTACGGACTGGTAGGGGTGAAGCGAGGCGGTGGTCGACTCGCCAGGTTGAAGCCTTATGACAAGGGCAGCCTCCTCGACTTTTGCGGAGCCATTGACGGTGCTGGTTCGAGGATCCAGCTGTAGTCGCAGGTGGTGACCGGGGAAATCGTTCAGGTCATCCAGGGCGTGTTGGGTCAAGCGCAACAGGTTCTGGGCTTCCTGGTCCTGCAGCTGGCTTGCCTGGATGGAGATGCGAAGGGGAAAGACTGGACGACAGGCCTGTGCGTCAGGGTATAAGTTAGCCTTTATGCCGCCGGGTGTTGCGGGCGTGGGAGGCATGGAGATGAGGCACGTGTGTGCGTGTGTGTGAGACACAAAAGTGACGCTGCCTGGTGGTGTTCGACGTACCTTGCCAACGGCCCAGTCCATCATGTCGTCTAGGGGTAAGCTTGCCCGTGGGATGGTGGTGGTTTTCCACCATATTGGAAGGCCCAGACACAGTACTATCAGCCAAAATGATAGGATGAC
The DNA here is from genome assembly GCA_013435955.1 of Diaporthe sp. HANT25. Classification (NCBI taxonomy): domain Eukaryota; kingdom Fungi; phylum Ascomycota; class Sordariomycetes; order Diaporthales; family Diaporthaceae; genus Diaporthe; species Diaporthe sp. HANT25. The sequence continues at coordinate 904,708 of JACBFG010000029.1, read as the reverse complement.
CAGAGACCGTCTGCGGGAGTCTGATGGTTTCTCCGGAGGAGGTTCCTTGCGGCTGGAAGAGGTGGTGTTGACGGCCACGGCAGTAGGTGGTGTGGTCGATGTGCTTGCCGTCGCAGGCTGGACTGGGGCAGCCATCGCGACGTCATGTGCAGTTGTAGCAGACATGGCTGCGCTGGCTACATTGTGTCGCCGCCGTCGTTGTCGTCAGCGTGGAGTTGCGGTACGTGGAAGGAAGGGGTGAGCTCCAGAAGGTGGTCACAGGCCGGGCCGCGCCAGGGACAGGGACAGGGTCCAGATCAGGGTTAGGAGCACGTCTGACAGCTGGTGCAGTAGGTGTGCTCCGTATGCTGTCAGACAAACAAGTACCTCGGTACCTATCCAGGTAGATAGCTTAGCTTAGCTAACAAAGCTTCGGCTTCACATGCGACTCGGTCGGGGGCTGTCAAAACTGGAGGTGGCATCGCCGTACACATTGTATGTATGTACTACGTACGGTATCTGGACACCTCCGCCGATAATGCCACACAATTATCAGGTGTTCCCCCGGATGGACATCGGCTTCGGGCTGTACTCGCCACTGCTGGTCGCCCCGTCAGCGTGTCTGGCCCGTCAGCGTCCGTCCCGCGGGCTGCGCTGCCCTGACTCCTTGCTTTCGACCATGGATGCCCTCATTGGGCATAGCACCCCATGCGAGCCATGGTCCGCGTTCCAGACGTTCGTCCATCGAACTGGTGCAATGCAGCACTGCGCGGCGGAGCATAGAGCAGGGATGACCCCGCGTGGGCCGAGAAGGGTCGCAGTGCCGTGAGAACCTTGAAATCGTTAGGCCACAGCCCTCTCCTTTCGCTGGCCGAACCGAGGCACATGCATGACAGCATGCATCTGAACGCTCCCACATCTCAAGCCGCTGTCTTCGCTCGTCCGGAGCACCTCCTCATACACATGTCCACTCCATACATGGATCCATTCCGACCGATTGCTCGGGCATGACCTGGACTTTGCACTCGGTCGCTGTCAGGCTGGGCCTGCGTCTCAGACTTGTTTAGAAAAATACCACCTCCCCCGACCTTTCCACATTCTGCTCGTTCGTCTCTACATCAGACCACACTTCCTTCTACCTGCTCTCCATTTCGTGTACATACTTATAAACACATGGGCGCCACATCTCACACTCGCGCGCCCGTGCTAGCACAACCATATACACCGTCATCTCCCTCGTCCTGCTCATTCCATCCCGCCGTGTGTGGGCGCGTAGATGCTCTCTAAATCCACATCGGTCGAATCATGATCCAGGCCCAGATCTTGCCCTTTTGACAATCCACCGCATATTGCTCGTGACATATAACCGTGTCTTCTGCGGCCCACACATCGCCACCGATATCTTCCCGGCCTTCGGGGACAGAACCGTCTTCTTGCGGAGCGACAGAGTGCCACATCTTGCCTCTCGTCGATTTCTTCGCCTCACGACCATACTTCCCTCCACCCAAGTCGCACGAACAACGCGAACGCCCACGCTTTGCCACGCCTTGCCTCGCCTCGCGGTGCTGCTGGTATAGCTACCGCTGCTAGCCTTATCGCATGTTTCAATAAGCTGTCTCGGACGTACATACCAATTTCCGTCATCACTGTGCTCGGCACCTTGGAGTTCGGGTCCGGCGCAAGTGTATCTCGCGCCGCACGCCCGATCCTCTCGGGTGTTCGCCCCGAGTTTGCTGTTGCGCAGCCTCTGACGGGAAAGTTCGAGTGTATTCGCTGGTGATACCGCGCCCAAGCAGGCGGTGTAATTCTTCAACAAGATGCCCGGTAAGTGCGCCTCTTGGAATCTCCCTCGCCGCAAGCCAGGACCGCCGCGGCACGCCTTAGTGGCCAGCGACTCGCAAGATTCCAGCTCTCTTACTGGGAACATCATGGATTCCACTGGCTGCTGCTGACCTGTTCTCCCTCGCAGTGCCATTAGCCGTCGCGGCTCCGGCTGCCGTAGCTGCAGCAGCATATATCAACGCCAAGGCGCAAGTATGGTACGACTTGAAAATGCTTGCCTGCGTCTCTCCCGTCGCGCTGGGTATGTTTTGGCGCGAGCGGACGGGCAGGTTGAACTTGTTCTACGACCTGGAATACTACGCCACCAACTCCAGGACGAAGGACATGCCCTTCCTGCTTTTCGAGGCCAAGCAGTGGACCTTCAAACAGGGGCTGGAGGACACCTTGAGGCACGGGGCCTGGCTGCGCGAGACTTTCGGGATCAAAAAGGGCGATATCGTGGCTATGGACTTCCCCAACAGCGACATGTTCGTCTTTGTGTGGCTGGGTCTCTGGAGTATCGGTGCTAAGCCAGCGTTCATCAACTACAACCTCACCGGCCAGGCACTCGCTCACTGCGTCCGCGCCGCGGACACAAAAATCATGCTCATCGACCCGGCCGTGGAACCCAACATTGACGACTACGTCCGCAAAGAGCTTGCAGACGTCAGGCTAGAGTTCTTGACTCCTGAGCGCCAGAGGGAAATCTTGGCGACGAAGCCTGTGAGATTGCCAGACGAGGCGCGAGCAGAGGATGGCATCGACAAGATGGCAATCCTAATCTACACCTCTGGCACGACAGGTCTTCCCAAGGCGGCTGTCGTGAGTTGGGGAAAAGTTCATGCCGCGGGAGGTTTCGCGGCCAGGCTTATCAAGGCGAAGCCGGGCGAGATCTTCTACACAGTAAGCTTCCTTCCTAAAGCGACGTGAGCCGGCGACGGCGCACAACACGCACACGCACACACAGAAGCTGCCCGATGATCAATCTGGCTAACCCCGTGTCTAGTCCATGCCACTTTACCACTCGTCAGGCGCCCTCCTCTGCTTCGCCAACGCGCTACTCATGGGCGCTACCGTTGCGCTCGGGGCCAAGTTTTCCACGCGCACCTTTTGGCGCGAGGTGAGACAGCACAAAGCAACCATGATCCAGTACGTTGGCGAGACCCTCCGCTACCTACTGGCAGCGCCGGCCGAGGTCGATCCGCAGACGGGGCAGAACATGGATAAGCAGCACACGGTGCGCGTCGCGCTCGGAAACGGGCTCAGGCCTGACGTGTGGAACCGGTTCAAGGAGCGGTTCGGCGTGGAATACATTGCCGAGTTCTACGGCGCGACCGAGGGCAGCTTTGCGACATGGAACCTGAGCAGAAACGACTTCAGCATGGGCGCCGTGGGGCGCAACGGCTGGCTGTACTCGCTGTTTGTCGGTCTCGGGACTGCAATTGTCGAGGTCGACTTCAGCACCGACCTACCGTATCGGGACCCCAAGACGGGCCTGTGCAAGGCGTCGAGGCCCGGCGACCCGGGTGAGTTCTTGTTCAAGCTGCCGGAGAAGGAGCTGGAGAAGCGCTTCCAGGGGTACTACAACGACAAGGCGGCGACCAACAAGAAAATACTGAGAAACGTGTTCAAGAAGGGGGACGCGTGGTTCCGGACGGGGGACGTCATGCGATGGGACAGCGAGGGCAGGCTATACTTCCACGACCGGATCGGCGACACGTTCCGGTGGAAGGGCGAGAACGTGTCGACTGCAGAGGTGTCGCAGGTGCTGGGGCTACTCCCCGCGGTGCACGAGGCGAACGTGTACGGCGTGCAGCTGCCGCACCACGATGGCAGGGCGGGCTGCGTCGCGCTGATCCTCAACGACGGCTTCGCAAACACCAAGGGCGAGGTGCTTAAGAGGCTGGCGGAGCACACGCGGCGGGAGCTCCCCAGGTACGCGACACCGATCTTCCTAAGGGTGACCAGGCCCGGCAAGATGGCAACCACGGGGACGAACAAGCAACAGAAGCACGACCTCAGGGTGCAGGGGGTGGACCCGGGCAAGATGGACGGCGACGAGCTGTACTGGCTGGAGCAGGGCAACTATGTGCCGTTCACAGAGGCGCACTGGGATGCGTTGAACGCGGGGAGAGTGAAGCTGTAGGCTATCCGGGGTAATAGACATACTACTATTAGAGGGTCAGTGGTGCAAGCCGCAGTGTCCATGCAGATTTTTGAGAGAGCGAAAGACGATGGAGAGGCGTTTGCTAGAGCACCGCTACTAGTGTTTTGTGTGTTGTGTGTACTGTGGACCGTATTCGAGCAGACATTAAGTGGGCGGGCGTCATTGGACAGACACCTCGACCTGGCTGGCACGGATGGGAGCCAGAGCTGGCATGAGAGACAGAATTTAGAGAATTGTGTGAATATTCATATTCAAGCTAGGTACCATGTAGCCTAGGTGGTTTATGTCTGTGACACTGATGCCGTCGTCGAGCCCGCCCCCAACTCGTCTCTCCGGATGCGGAGGAGCTGAATGCGCAAGACAGCCACGTGGGGATGGGCCAGCACCCGCAGCAGGCGAATCATGGAGCTTGCTGATGGCGTAATCAAGCTGCGAGCCCCGCCATTGCCGCGACCCCACGCCTGACGGGGTGGGTCGAGAGTGCTGTAGGTTCCGAAAGGAGCAAACACCATCAGCCCAAGAATTGCGCCTTTGACCTACCTCACTGGCTAAGATTGGGGGCCATCAGTAGCGAGGCAATACCAAGGCATGAGGAGGCATCACTCGGCCAACCGGGGGCGGGTTGACAAGCACTTCTCGAGCAGCTGGGCAGCCTTTCTCTACCCCGGGGCATCTCGGAGCACAAGTGGTGCCACCAACATGATGGAACCAACAGAGTGCTTCCATGTCTTGAATCGTCCGTCAATGACAGATCAACTGTAGTTAGACCAACCTACTACCTGGGCCAGCTGCCAGCTACCTACCCAGGTACCAGGTACCAGCCCGATCCAGAGCAGATAAACGGGACAGCTAGACGGGGCGTAGCGAGGGAGTCGCTGAGAAACTCGCGCCATGGCCCCCCGCCCCCGCCATCCATCCCACTTGGATGCTGGTCATGTCTTGGTTCGTCCTGAATTCCTTGAGTTTGCTGCTAGTCTATTTGAACCCAATCCCACCTCGCTCTACTTGTGTGCTTGACGGATTTATTTTTTTCTTCTTCTTGTTTTTATCTTTCCCCCGACACACATCTCTACTTCCGCCTTTCATACTCGCGTTCTTGATCACCCCAGATACCTGTATCCACCTCACACACACATACACACGCATCATGGCTGATCAGCGTCCTGCTCCGTGAGCTCCCTCGCCCTCCCCGCCGCTTCCGTTTCCCACTGACCGAGCCCTTATCCCGGCTTGGACGGCTTCAACTCATCCTCCGTCGGCTTGTAATTGTGCTCGTGGAATCAGCCGCTGACATGCTGTCCCCCACAGTCTCCGTCTGGGCACGGTCGCCCCCAACTTCAAGGCCGATACCACCAAGGGCCCCATCGACCTGCACGAGTATGTCGGCGACAACTGGGTTGTCTTCTTCTCCCACCCCGAGGACTACACCCCGGTTTGCACCACCGAGCTGGGCGAGATGGCCCGCCTCGAGCCCGAGTTCAAGAAGCGCGGCGTCAAGCTGTTGGGCCTGAGCGCCAACACCGTCGACTCGCACGAGGGCTGGGCTGCCGACATCAAGGAGATCAGCGGCAACACCCTCAACTTCCCCATCGTTGCCGACAAGGAGAGGAAGGTCGCCTTCCTTTATGACATGTAAGTCTTGCTCGCGACTGTAAATAGTAGACAAGGGCGGGCCGGCCGGGCTGCCAGCCGTGGCGATACAACACGCTGACAAACCCTGCCCCGTGTCTTAGGCTTGACTACCAGGACACCACCAATGTTGATGAGAAGGGCATTGCTTTCACCATCCGTTCCGTCTTCTTCATCGACCCCAAGAAGACCATCCGCACCATCCTGTCGTACCCCGCCTCCACCGGCCGTAACAGCGCCGAGATCCTGCGCGTCATTGACTCGCTGCAGACCGGAGACAAGAACAAGATCACCACCCCAGTCAACTGGGTCCCTGGCGACGACGTCATTGTCCACCCTTCTGTCAAGAACGAGCAGGCCAAGGAGCTGTTCCCCGACTTCCGCATCGTCAAGCCGTACCTGCGCTTCACCCCGCTGGCCAAGGAGAAGGCCACTGCTGGCATCTAAGCTACTGGGACAAGATTGTCAGTAATTGTGTGGGAGATGAGGGCTCGCTCCCTCGCTTCTTGAAGCAAGGGAACAAGCTTCACCGCGATGGGTGGGCACCATTGCATCTGCCCAGGCTGGCCATGGCCAAGAGGGAACACCATTTGCGGGATCCCGCTATGCGGTGATGGCTTCCTAGCCAGCGTCGTACGAAACAAAAAGTAGTAGTTGAGAGCACCACTTTTAAAGAAATTTTTTTTTTTAAAAAAAAAAAATAAAAAATTGCCGGAAGCCGAAGTCACTAGGCTTACCTTGACACTGTGCAGTGCTGATTGAGGTCCCAACATCTCTGATCCCGAAGGAGACTGGGTAAATTATAAGCCATGATAAGGCTTTTGGATCTGGCACAAAGTATTCGGTTCGAGGGTCATTATTTCATGCATTGGAGCTCATGTGGTTCATGCTGGGCAGAGAAGGCTATGCGAACGTTGCCCGAGTCCAGTCTTTTGGCGATTATGGTGATGATGAAAGTAAAGCCTAGGGGTCGCACGTATGTTTGCAATGCCATGCTGCAAGGCAATGCAACCGAAGGCGATGAGCTGCGACGCGGGCGCATGTTGTGATCACACTGGCGGACGGTCACTCTCCAGA
>JACBFG010000029.1:856172-894894 GCA_013435955.1 Diaporthe sp. HANT25 | reverse complement strand
CCCCCCTTCCCTTCTCCCCTGAATCCCACGCCTCTCATATACCACTGCGTCCAGATGCGTACTCCAGAGCTACCTGTTTTGTAGACCACCCTGCACCTTGAGATCGTCCCGAGCTCCCGTTTCCCCTCCCAAGTGGCAGACTGTCGTTCGCCCACTTGGGTATAATCCTGGTCGCAGCACGCGTGGGTCCCACCGCCGTGGGTCGCTTCGCTCCTCGACTCATCTGGGATACATGACTGCCCCTGTCGCCCCAAATAAAGCCCCTGTTCACCGTGCTGCTTCCAGAAGTCTTTTCCATTACCGTTCTCTGTCCATCGTGCCCCTTTTGTGGCGGTCTGTTGCCTGTCTGTCATTACCGTTGGTCCTCTCACATGGTCATCCATGACTTTCCTAATTCCTTTTTCCCTCGCGGCCATGGTCTAACACTCTCACCCTCCGCACCCGTACCACCCCATCCAACCTTCACTGGCCCTCTCCGTCCCGCCGCCCGGTGATCAGTCCCCAGTCTGTTGCGGGCATAGAGATCGGCGACGCCCGTGTGGGCGGTTGTAGCGAGTCGCCGTGTTGACGATCGACGGCGGAAGCCGAGCTGACGACGATGAGCAATGCAGGTCACCAGTACCAAGGAAGTCAGGGAGGCGACATCTCCCGCTTCTCCGACTCTGAGAGCGAGATTGACGAGCTCCGAATCCGGGATCGACCGCCGCCCACGCCGTCAAACAAGTCCCCCTCGGACATTCTGACCAGCTTCTCGCGTGGCTTCGCTAAGCTGAAGCGACAGCCCTCCCAACTGGTTTTGAAGCACAACAGGGAACAGTCAGCGCCGACTCCGGAGCCAGGAACATCTTCTGCGCCCATCAGCACCTCGAGCCGATCGCCCGCGCCGCCGGTTCATCAGCATGCCCGCAGTCTAAGCTTCCAGAACAGCCTCTCGAAGCCTCTCCCAGAGCCTCCACCACCGAGCCCGGGCACGCCCGTAGCGCCGCAACCCTCTCAACCTCAATCCCCTCAACCTCGCTCCCCCCAAGGGCCCCAGGCTCCCCAGGGCTCTCAGGCTCCCCAGGGCTCCCCGGCTCCCCAAGGTTCCCCAGTCCCCCAGGCGTCACATCACCAGCACCAGAGCAGCCTCGCCACAATCCTCGACACCAACGACTACAACGACCCGGACCCAGCGAGCGAACCCGAGACGGACAGCCGGACGAGTACCATGGATTCTAGCAGCTCAGAGGCCCACAATTACATGGCGGGAGCGGGTGGCAGGCAGAACGGAGGAGAGGATTCGCAGAAAGATTCCCTGACTCCAAGGAGCGTTGGCCCAAGTTCTGCCGGGCCGTCGCCCAATGTCAACCAGGCGAGAACACCCGCCATGGGCGCTGGATCATCACCAGCGTCAGGTCTGCTGTGCAACGTGCACAGGACAACCGGCAGGGAGCCGCATCCGTTGGTCGGCGCAACCACGACAATAGTCGGAGACAAGCTCTACGTGTTCGGTGGGAGGATACTATCTAGGAGCAGGCCTACGCCGCTCACCTCGGACTTGTATGAGCTCGATCTTATCCGCCGGCATTGGACAAAACTTGACACATCGGGAGATATTCCCCCTCCGCGGTACTTCCACTCCATGTGTGCACTTGGTGACACAAAGATGGTCTGTTATGGTGGCATGTCGCCAGCCCAAACATCCCCCGGGGCTGTCGACGGTCAAGGCGACGTGACCGTCATGTCCGACATTTACATATATGACGTTTCGACGAGGAAATGGACTTTTATACCTACGTCGGACGCACCGCAGGGCCGGTATGCTCACTGCGCCTGTATTTTACCATCGTCGGCCACGTTTGCGTCCTACAAGGCCCCGCTGTCGGCGCTCCAACACAATCCCTCGACAGGCACCAACGAGGGCCGCATTGGGATCAACATCGACGGAACAGGCGGCGCTGAAATGGTCGTGGTCGGGGGCCAAGACGGCGCGAACCACTACATCGAGCAGATAAGCGTCTTTAATCTACGGTCCTTGAAATGGACATCGACACAACCCCTGGGCAAGTCGTGTGGCGCCTACAGGAGCGTCTGCGCGCCGCTGCCTCCGGCTGTGACTGCAAAGATCGGCAAGGCGAACGCAAACGGGACACAGCGATCAGAAAGTGGCATCAGCCAGGAAGCCCGGGAGCCCGGCTCTTCGATGCTAATTTATTCGAACTACAATTTCCTCGATGTCAAGCTGGAGTTGCAAGTGCGGTCGAGCGACGGGACGCTCAGCGAGAAGCCCATGTCCAACGCGTATTCTCCGCCTGGGCTTAGGTTTCCCAACGGTGGGGTCATCGACACCTACTTCGTGGTCAGCGGCACATACCTCACATCTTCAAAGCAAGAGTACGCGCTCTGGGCCCTGGACCTACGAAATCTGCAATGGATGCGAATCGACGCAGGCGGAAATGTGTTCAAAGAAGGCAGCTGGAACCGCGGTGTGCTGTGGAATCGCCGCAACACGTTCGTGATTCTGGGCCATCGGAAACGGAGCTTGGTTGACGATTATAACCATCGCCGCATCAACTTCACCAATGTGTGCATGGTCGAGTTGGAGGCATTTGGCTTTTACGACAACCCGCGCAAAGTTAGCCCAATGTCTGGCTTCATCTCGGCAAGCGGCCCCTACACCGGTCCTGGTTTGAGCTTGGCACGAAAAGCGGGAGCCACTGCCGGAGGTCGGTTTCACTCGAGGGCGAGTGAGGAGCTGGGCGAGAAGGCGTTGGCCATACGCGAGCTGGCAGACATGGACATCCTTTGCATAGGAGGCGAAAGGATACCGATCAACTCGAGGATCATAGCGCGACGGTGGGGGCCGTACTTTGTTCAGTTGTTGAGGGAGGGCACTGCCATGCAGGATGGGAGCGATTCGGTGACGCTAAGATCAGTCGGCGCTTCAGGAGGTGGTGTGCGGAGCTCCATGATGACCATCACACCTGCGACACGGACGATGTCGCGAGATACGGACATGTCTACGGCGACCACGTTGGCAGGCTCATCGTCAGGTGGGAGCTTCTCAGGTCCCTCAGGGGTGGGGCCGTCCGGCGCCGCCTCCAGCCAGGAAACGGCTAATCCAAACGCCGCACCCACGCCACGCACGATGCCACCAAACTCACGTCCTCGCTGCCTCTATCTTCCACACACCTACCTCACCGTTCAGGCTCTGCTTCACTATCTCTACACGAGCAGCCTCCCGGCGCCGAGCTCGCCGCTCTGCACGCCGCAGATACTCTGTTCGTTGCTTCAAATCTCCCGGCCGTATCGTATCGATGGCCTTCTGGAGGCCATTGTCGATCGTCTCCATACGCTCTTCGAGAACCGCAATGCGGCAGCCATTTTCAACGCCACTGCGATGGCAGCGGGAGGCGGGCGCGGCATTGACGGTACGCTCAACCCGAACTACTTCATTGTTAGCGGCCTCGACTCAGCGGGTAACGACTCTACTACGCTGCAGGGTGCCTCGAACGGCACCTCGGGAGAAGACGTTTACGCGAATGGTGGAGCCGGGAACAGAGCCACCGCATTGCGCATCAACACCTCCGTCCCTGGTCAAACTGGACGGCCACCGTCTGATGAGCTCTCGGCCACGACGAGCGTCAGTGGGAGCGAATGGAGTGCCAGCGAGATCAGTGACTCGGAGCGGCGGGGCAGATACCGCGAGGTGTGGAGCGGTGAGTTCAGCAGCGTCATCGGATTACAGAAGCGCGGACTCAGAGGCCTAATGGAGGGCCGGAAATTGAGAGAAAGAACGGGCACGGCCACAGGGGCGAATCCAGTCGGTACCAGGGTCGGGCTGGGTATCGCGGGTGGTGGGGGTTGAGGAGCAAGAGGCTGGGAGACATTGTCCACGGTGGCATTGCAATGTGTATCCTACCTCTTGCTCTAGCACTCTTGTGTGGTCCAGGAAGGCACATGAGAAGAGAGATGGGCTTAGGTACTGTTAACAACTAGTTCTCCCAGAGGACTTGAGGTTGTCCGTTTCGTCTGTGGGACTGTGGTCACAAGGGACACGCCTGTTGATGATCATTGGGCAGACGGGCAAATAGGCAACAGGTGTGAGGAAGGTGGAGCACGGCACGAGGGCATGGGATGGAAGGGGACAACGAGGGAAAATAATAAACGAAGCGGGCTCCGGTCGCTCGATCGCTGCTCCAGGATCTCACGAGATTCCTTACGGCCGAGGTATTGCATGTGTAGCAGCATTGCCCATCTGGCGTTGGCTAGCAAATGCTAGGGACATGGTCTCAAATTCTAGTGTTTATTCTTCATCAAGCCAGCTCCACTGCACTCCTCAGCGCCCAGCCCTAAGCTTGACTGGGTTTGATCTTGTTCCTGTTCATTCTGACGGCTTCTGCGGCACGGTTGACGGAGGGTGCCTGACCTTGAACGCACAGCTGGCCGTGTACCCAATTCAGACTGTGACCGTTCGCTTTCCCCATCTGCTGGTCGCCGAGAGAGCGTGAGGCGCATCCCAGGTTGTTCCTGTGCGACGTAACAAGCGGGATGCTGCAGCCTGGACTGACTCAAAGTGGAAATGCGGGTGAAGGCAACAGAGAAAAGTACACAAGGCCTGATGATCCTTTGAACCGGCTACACCAGATTCGTAAGCATGCAAGGAGGGCCACGAAAGAAAAGCACAAGGGCGGCTGCCCCCCCCCCCATTCTTCCACTCTATTCACCCACCTCTCTGCTACAGATTACCTAGGTCTCTTCGGGGAACGCAACCGTTTCTAATACACTTAGACCCAAATCCCAACTCCAACTCGACCAGGGCAGACGAGGCAGCCTACCGCAACGCTGGTCACGTCTGTGGCTTCTACCACGCCTGTGTCACATCCACAGGCCAGGAATTATCTTCTTCGGGTTTCTCTGGATGCTTATGCTAGCGTCCTCTCAACTGTCCCTCGGACGGTACTCGTACAAAACCACATCAACCTTTCATCGTCAGCCACTATGCCTGAGCTGCGATGCCTGTTTCCATTCTATGTTGGGGTCTCTATTCTTGATTTTGCCTGTACTGTCAGCCAGGACCTCGTGATCCGCGACGGCTTCAACGAGAAGCAGCAGGCGCGTCAAGCCTAGGACAGCTCTCCCAGTCATTGGCAGACCGCTGGTGTCGTCGAACAGCTGCCAAGTGCCAACAATGTCTTCAACACTACCATCGGTGACGCCCCCGGTGGCGCGACGGTCGGAGTCGAGATGCCCTTGCTTGGTGAAACGTAGCACGATGCTGAGATTGATGGCATCCATCTCACGTCTGGTCTCCCTTGCTTTGAAAATACCCTGGCAAGCCGATGCAGGGCCCATCAAATTGTACGGAAAACCCGGCATCCAGATCACTATTGGTATCGCTCTACTGCGACAATCTCGGACTCTGAGAGAAGTTTCCAGATCACTTCACCGATGTGACCAGCGCGACGTCGTCCGCTCAGGAGTCCTATTCTAAATCGGCAGGCAGTGGTGCTCTCTTTTTGCTGTAAGAAACGAATAGCGATAATGATGAAATCAGCTTTCTGTGGAAGGCCAGGGCACAGGTGTCGCGAAAGATGCAAAGGCTAGGCGGAATACACATAGTATGCCGTTGTCACGTATACTTGCGAGGGACGAAAGCTTTATGAACGTGGGCATGGCATACTCCTATACTTGTGGCGAGCGCCCGGGATGGAATTATCACTGCAGCAGCTTGGCCAAGCACAGCTACGAAAGAATGGCCTACCTAGGTAAAACACGCAGGGCACCTCCGCTGGGCTGGATGCCAACAGCAGTCACCTTTTCAGATTCACCTCGGCGACCTCGGTACCTTTCAACTACTCGTGAGACGGAGCAAAGCAAGCGGCCCTTTCTGGTTTGTATAGTCTGGAAGCATAGCCTTTCGAATAGTGAGGTGTGTCTGGTCTGTGGTACACATGTAGAGACATTGAATGACGAATCTAAATGTAGTTTAGTAATTAGTGAAGGGGACAGAGTTTGTTGTTATGTGCCCTGGCTTGGGGACGCGGCCAGGAACAAGTCTGCTGCTCATGACAGTTTCGAAGCAAGGTCACCCACGTCCGAGCAGCTCGCAACAAAGCATTTGCCCAGCATATAAAGTGCGCGTGCAGAGAGCTTCATCAAGGTTGTAAGCACCACGAAGAGCCAAAGCAGATTTCACCAGCCGCATGCTAAATGTCCGTGCGTGATTACCGCGTGGCATGGGGCCAGGTCCTGTGCCAGTAAGATCCAGTTTTTAAATTGGTCGTAAGGTTTTGCCCCATTCAGAAATGCCAGATCATTATATACAGGCAACTATTCGGCCGGCAAGTTCCTGCCCCGAGCGCATCTCCCTCCCAGTGGGTAATATTTATCATGTATTTTGGGCCACAGTATGCGTATCTACACAAATAGGATTTCTCTCAGGTGAGTGAACGCTTTTTCTCCACGGACTAGGAGCCCGTGGTTGTAATTGTCAGGTCCTAGCCTTGCGCCTGATTCACCTGCCCACAGAGAGAGACTCTGTGTGGTGTAAGTAACTGGCATATGGATGTTCTACAAAACACAAGCTCCGGCAAGCAGGGAGCGGGTGTCAGGGCATAAGGGATCTGGTGGGGACACGGCATCTTGTAGAACACCAAGTTTGCAGTCATGAAGCCTCATTCAGCAGCCATTGTATATATTTGCTCCAACTCATTGCTGGAAGAGTCGGAAATAGTGCTGGGGATCGGGAGCCTGACCCAGTCCCCGAACCTGTCAAAATCGACAATTCAAACTCAATTTGCCTGCCCGATCTCCGAACAATCTTTGATCTGTTATAGAACAGCCTCATCCGGCTGGGCAGGTGCAGTCGGCGTCCAGTTACCTGCCCCGAGCTCAACTATGCAGGTGCTCGGGCTCAAACTCTCGGTGTCATTACTCGGGCTTCTCTGATATGAACTCCTCGAGTCAGCCTGAGTTAAACCGAAGAGACATTGCTAATGGGTGACCAAGGCAACGGCGGGGTAGATAAAAGCTATTGCAGAGACGGTTCGTCTCTCGTGGTCATCGAGATTAGGTTGGACAAGCTGATCTGGTTTCTTCGCACATGTTACCTAAAGTCTCCCCCCCGCTCTCTCTGTCCCTCCGTCCCTCCGTCCCTCCGTCTCCCCACCCACCTCTATGCCGCACCGGGCCATATGCCGGATATCTTGTTTCCAGAGAACGGGTCACATAAGAAGTACCTGTTACCATATCCGGCGGGGCAGCCTCAAGTATTCCATTTACTTTCATAGGTCCCAGCTATAATCCATGTGATCAACAGTTTGAAACGCCATGCACACACACGATCATAGTCGATGCGGGACTGTCATAACTGATCAAGCACTGGATAGGATGATTTTGTAATGCATTGGTCCCTGGAGCCTTCTTTTTCACCAACGGTGGAAAGCAACGATTGTAATGTACCGATGTTAACGTAACAAACTGATCTCAGCCCGCAAACGACGCCCAGGAATGTGCACCGAATAAGAATCATGGTCCAAATGTGAGCATATCGCGGCAATAGAAACGCAGATCGTTCCTATTCCAGCAACATTCGGCCGGCTCAAAACACAGCCTGGCAGCCTGTATAGATGGTGTCACAGCAGGGTGGCAAGGCGTCCCGGAATGTCCAAACAGCATCCTTGATCAACTTGTGGTCGCCACAACTTCGGCGCACGGCAACGAAACTCTAATGGGGACCCTAGTAATGATTGCGGGACCATGAAGAGGCTGGTCCCAAGGGTCATCCCCACGCCCAACGTGTTACGCCCTCGCGGACCCCAGATGAACTTCGGATCGCCGCTAGCGCGACAAGGCCACGGTGCTGCCATGTCGGACGCAGGTGCAACACAGCATCGGTAGTTGGCACTTTCTAGCCCTCCACAAAACAGTTGCAACCAGGGATGCTTTTATATATTGGCCAGAAAGAATACGGGTTGTAATAGTATACACAAAAGTCGGAGTAGCACACGGAGCGAGGCAGCCGCAGTGTTCGATGTGACCAGCTTAGTCGTCCCTGGCCCATAGTGCATGCGAATAGTCTGAGGAGCAAGACCCACATCTTGACGTGTCCAGGAATTGGAAAACATGGTCGAGAGTTGCTCAACTCCGCCGACGTTCCTTCCGATTTTTGTCGCTTTTATCCAGGTCTGAACACTCGCATTCATGAGGATGACTGCTCAGGAGCCGCCCCCCCCCCCACCCCCATTGAAATATATCTGATGCCTGAATCAAAAGCCAAATCAGCTTTGCTTGTCCCAGTTATTGTCCCTTTGTTATCAGTATGCCCAAGGACAGCCTTGGGGGCTGAAATTGTCACCGCATGAGCTTAATCCGCATGGCAGACCAGGGGATGCTGAAAACGCTTGGACTTTCTTTGAAAACTCGCCTGCAATGAATCTGACGCCAGTGATGAACAATCCGATCACGGATTTACCGGCCATAACGTCATGAATCAAGGCGGGGCTTGCTATACAAGTTTCTACCTTGGGTAGAATGGAATTCTCGACTGCGGTGCTTGGTCGCGCCCGGTCTTCAGGTTGCATCGCGCCGATTCCAACAGGCCGAACTCATAGACAAAATAGTGCGATCAACTTGTTCAACTTGCAGACCATCCTAATGGTTGCGCCTGGGCAGACATCACAACCATCAAGGAAAACGAATAAAGGGAGGGTGTTCGAAAGGAAATGGAGAGCGCTCAGACCCAGTTGCCACTACCTAGGTAGTTACACGGAAACCAGGGAGCTCTCCATGTCCCTGGCAGCCTGGGCAGGGTGAAGCCAGTGTGACTACACTAGATGTGAGATTTGGGTTTCTTGGGGAGTCCCTGTTTGCGCACCATCACTATGCATATGCACGGTCGGCGACTTGTGCTGGCATCCATGTCCTATATCAATCACATTGCCTTCCCCGTTTGACTATTCTGTGCAGGTCCCACGAAACAAAGTTTCGGAGACCCTTCCGCTAGGAAAATAGCCCAGACGCCAACTGAAGCTCACTAGCTACGCCGCAATGCAACGCCGCAGGGCCGTGGTAGGCGGGATATATCACAGAATGCCCTGCTGCTATAGGCACGGCGGAGAGCTGCCACTGATGCCGCAACGTCGCGGTCGAGCCCATGGTCCTGGGTCGTGATCTACACGTTTGCTGTCACAGACCAAGAGTCGCTTTGACCATCTCAACTTGTGAAGGTGGGGTGGGATATGGGGGGCACACTGACCTGTTTTGCTGCGACTATACAACGATGCACCATCTGAAGTATATATATGTGTGTCGAGGGGGGAATGTCACCATAAGATCCCCGCCCCACGGGAGATTTGTTCTTGAGCTTCTTGCGCCAACCTCACCTCCTCGGTTCCTACATGAGAATCTCGTCGTGCACTCTTCTGCCCATGCACTCTGGGTGACTGGATCACACCGGCTTGCGCTGGAATTTCCGACATGGCGACTCTCATTGATCTGATTGGAGTGGTGGACAACTTGGGAGAGGAGCAGCCAGTACTCAACCGACGAGCGGCGATATTGGGTATCACGATATCATTCCAGATCCTCACGGTGATGTGCGTCCTCTTCAGGCTATACGCGCGGTTTTTCATAATGCGGTCTCCGTGGTGGGATGATCTGTTTGTTGCGCTGAGCTTGGTGAGTGCGCTGCTGGGCTTGATCCCCCCTCCCCTTCACCAATCTTTGTCAACTTGACCGTTACATTCGTAGCCTTCCGAGCTGATCCCGTCCGTAGGTTTCCGTGATAATCGGAGGCATAGCTATGTGCGTGATGACTACCACTGGCATGGGTCAACACCTATTGCTCTTGTCATCGAATGAATTTTCCGGGTACTTGCGTGTATGTCCCCCCTTGTTTTCGCCCGAGCAGTTTCCTCGTCTGTGACTCTAGCTAAATAGCAATTTGTGACAGGCCTTTTGGATAGCCAATGCGACATACCCTGGATCGACAGCATTCATCAAGCTTGCCTTGCTCTTCCAGTACCTCCGGATCTATGAGAAAGGGTCAAAATTCTACATAGCGACACTCGCCACCATTGTCTTTACGAGTCTCTGGGGCCTATCCTACAGCATCATTGGATGGGTTCCAACGGTCCCTATCAGTGGATTTTGGAATCTGGAAATGCCAGCCACGCGCTACGGGTATGGGAGCCTGAACGCCAAAATATTCGTAGGGACGTACGAGAGCCATGCCGCGGCCAACATGCTTCTGGACGCTGTCGTTCTTGCTATCGCGGTCCCAATGTTTTTCAAGCAGGGGATGAGAAAGAATTCCTACTGGGGGCTCTTGGGACTTTTCGTCCTGGGCGGAATGTACGTGTCCCTGGACTAGAGCTAGAACTCCGTGGCTGACTTGCTCCCAGCGTTAACATGCTTTCGATTTGGCGACTGCAGAGTATTGTTGAGACGCGTGCCGCCGTAAGCACCATTCTTCTCTGTGCGATTTCTCGTCTGTTGCGTTTTGGAACCTTCCGAAGTGCAGCACTTGAGGCTCCGAAGCGGTAATTAACACTTGGTAGACCTCTCCTACATTCGATCCCACATGGTACGGCACCACACCGATAGTTCTGAGTTCAATGGAGGTCAATCTAGCCGCCATCTGTGCATCTCTCCCAGTCTTCTGGCCAGTCATTCAGAAGAGTATCGGCTCGGTAATCATCGTCACACACGAGGTCAAGATCACGCGCGAGCAGCGGGCCGATGGCAACGCGCAGTCAGGCAGTGACAACATGGAGTTGCGCCGACAGCAGTCAGAAGAAGTGTTGTTGGAGGATGGCGACATCTTACCAATACAGACGAATAGGTTGTCGTTTGGGAGTGGTGACCACTACCGAAACTCTTTTACTTCTAAACAGCAGAAAGGTCCGGACGCGTCATTAGGGAGGGTTACGTCAACACGAGTGCAATGCAAGGGCGCCGACGAATATGCTTCGTGAACCTTCGGCAATTGCAACGAGAGATCTTTGTGGTTCTGCTGATAGAACAATACGCTTGAACTTGCTACCTGTGACGCGCAGATTCGCTCAGGGATGATGTATATTCGAGACAGAAACTACATGATAGAATTAATTGCCTTTCCAAATGTGGAAGACGAAAACGATCTCTTGAATTGATCCATGTATTCGGGAGTTGCAAAGTGATCTAAGAACGGCAGTTCTGGGGGAATGCTGGACTCAATGTTTGCTGAGGCCAGGATGGAATGCCTGTCACGGATGTAATGGGAGAGCCTTGTATACAGAAAAGACCTTGAGTGGCTTGAAATCCAGCATCAGAATGGGTGATTCGCATCTCTTTCACGGAAAGACATGGACATCATCTCCGGTGCTGAATGTGTATCACACACCGCATGCGAAGATCAAAATACCAACATTATTTTGAGTGTAAAAGATAAAGACATGCCGTGATTCAGGTGCGTGACCTAGACCTGTGATGATGTGACTGATTTGAATAATTATATATTTTAGGGCATCTCTCGCGACTTCGTCCGGGGAATCTAAGGCATCTCATATATGGAATGCCTGCCCAACCAACTTGCCGTTGGCTTCAAACCGGGTGATCTCACCGACGGAGACTCAATATCCGACCTATGGGTTGCTACTCCTCTGCCATCTGCATCCTGAATCCTCAGTGAGTCTTGGCTGTAATAGCTCCGGCTGTCCATGCTTGGGACATCTAGACTTGACCCTGCCCAGCCCATCTCTCGCAGGTATTCACTCACAGGAGATGGTCCTTCCATCTCTGAGCGCCGACGTGTACTTGGTTTCCTCGAAGTCGAGACTCGTATCGCCGATTTTTCCTGTCCCACGAGCCCTATCCTAGCGCTGCCTCTTGTGTGGTTCATCGAGGAATCCGCATATGCTCTTGTTCCTGGCATTGCGCTTGAGTTCAGCCCGCCTCCTGAGCCGGTGTTCTCTTTCGGAGCTTGCATTTCTTTAACGTGCTCCTGCCACCTTTGTTCTTGCTTTTTGTAAACGCGCCGCCGCGCAACGATGAAGACAGTCATGGCCACCAGCCCTGCGCCAGCGAGAGACAAGCCGACGCCAACAGCGACAACGGCACCGCGACTCAATCGCTGGCTATATTCTGCAGACTCGGTGTTGGAGTCATTTGACGAGCTGATATTGGAGACAGAGCCAGCCACCGCAGATTCCCTTGATCCTTGTACAGCTACGCCGCTGCTTGCCGATGCGATCGATTCGGTGACTGATGCTGCAGGCCCACTGGAAAGTTGCAGTGGTGGAACATCTGTGGCAACAAGTAGAGTGTCATCATTACCTCCGAAAGTGATGGTCATATCCTTGGCCCCGTTCCCATCTGGATCGGCCATTTCAAATACGGCGGTGACTGCTGAAGGAGAAATTGACGTGGACGTTGATGAGGAAGGCTGCGTCATCGGTGCCGCCAATGCAGCGACAATTGGTGGAGACTGTTCTGAAGCCTTGCTGAGGGGAGTAAGAAGGGAGTCCGAAGGTTTCTCTGATGTAGGGAGCGGGCTGATATTAAGGGGACCAAACTCGTCGCCCTGGCTGTTTGCCCTGCTGGTCGGCAGATAGGAGAGTCGGAAGAGGGTAGCTGAATTTGCGCAGCATTCTGAATCCTCACCATCATATCCGCAGCAAAATACGGCTCTCGCTCCGAAGTCCTCAACGCTGCACTGCCTGACGAAGATATCGCTCTTTGCTCTGAGGATTGGGGAGGTCGTTCCGTTCGGTTGGAAACTTTCATCATCTATGATCACAAATTTGTCAGTATTGCTTATTCAGAATTGCATCTTTCCAGGAAAAGTTTGCTCGGACTTTTTGTACAATATGTTGGACATATTGGACTCGACCATGTGCGATCGGTGCATGTTGCCCTCATAAATCTTTTTGTTGCAGATGTTGTGTTCGTCTTTGTGTCCCTACAGAGCCCAGATGGAAGGCAGGCATCTGCACTGCTGCAGCACAAGCTCGTTTCCGCGGTAGAGTTGCATGGTACGTCGCTGCTCTGCTCGCCGTTGGGCAAAAAACAAACATTTGTCGCCCACGTCGTCGAGGCAAGATATAGAGCTGCCAGTGTGGCTGGCAGGGCGAGGAGAACCATAACAGGGTATCTATATCACGACGCCACTGCCGTCATGACATAGACCAGCATTCAAATCGAGACCGCCGACGGCGAAGAAAAGTAGTGTGGATGAACTTGTCAGCTTTTTGGCCACTGGGAATAATTAAGTTGTTCTGAATCGCGGTCTCTTGAGGGGCCTGGAGACGTCTCTGGGCATCAGCGGGTAAACGGTGCTTTGTATCACACTGTAGGCGCACAAGAGATGCAAAAGGAGATTATCTCCGCTTGCGAAAGAACAGAAAGCATGGAATGCCTTCGGTATGGGGAAAATTTGGATCTGGGGGAGTGTCCCATCAGCCGCGCCTCATAAGTGGCGGACGGGCAAATTGAGTCCGGACGGCCCCGTAGCTCGGCTCTGCAAGTAACACATATGAAGGGGTTTCAGGGGCAGGTAGAGCTGACCTTACATGTTGAAGGTAGCCCCGGCCTATGTCTCGCAGTCGTCAAATCCGCCTCATTTCATAACCTGTTATACTCAGTAGAATTCATCGCAAGGACGGGGTCTTGGATTGCTTTGGATGCCACTGTCAACACCACTTTCAGCTCGGTAACGAGATGAAAATTAAACTTCAAGGCTCGCGACGCCGTGCTTTCGCATGAAGCGTGATAATTGACTGTTTCAGACAGGCCACAAAGACTCCACTGGCGATGCCCTCACGCCCGCACAGATACTGCGTGCTGTCATTCCAGAATCGTCCAATATATAGATAGATATTTCATTTCTTCTTAGCCTTTGGCTTGAGTTGTCTTTTGCTTTACGCACATAGGCATCATAGTGCATACGTATGTAGATCAGCCCGTGACACTCTGCGACTTCCTCCGACACGAAACACTCAAATAGCCCACATCTTGCGGCGTTTCATAAAAGTCAAGGGTTTCGGAGATTGTGCAAATAGTTCTGACTCGCTTCAGCCGAATGACGGAGTCCGCTAGTGAGGTGGGTCATTGCTCGGCGTTGGATATTATTCCTCTCCGGGAACAGAGCATGATTAATGTCAAATGTGTTCATTTTGCCAGGACTTCAGCACTGGACTCTTGAAGCCCCATCGTTCTCAGCTACACCGGCCGTTCTGCAGTGTTGCAAAGCTATCAAAGTGAAAGCGCGATAAGTTCTTCGAATCTGAGACAGCAAGAAAAGTGCCTCCATTCGGCAATTGCCTTGCATGGTGTGACACCAGGAAGGGAGGCCCTAGATGCAGACCAGCTTGGGATGTACGCAGGCCCATTCAAACGATGATTACAATTTGGTGAATCACAAGCTTCCGGGACGAAGCTTGGCTACTGTTATTCGGGAAACGGCATAGAAGGTGAAGTGAAGGGCTGCGTACTAAGCGGCAACGCACAGCGGGATACATTAGTTTGGGTTGGCCAAGGACGAGATATCAGCCCAAGTCTATAGAGAGAGAGAGAGAGTGTGTGTGTGTGTTTATATGTGTGTCCATGGCGTTGTCTCGAGTTGCACACCATGATTTATGAGACCATATACTTGATACAAGTTCAATTCAGTGATTGCCACTCAATGCTGGTTTTGAAGTGTCTTTGAAGCTAAGAATCAAGCAGTTGTGCCCTACGACTCAATTGACAATGGGTATCTGCTTTCATTTTAACATTCAACGGCTCAATTCAATGTCAGTATTTAAATGTTGTTGTCATTGTTTTCACAAGGCTAAGTATTACAGATACCGGTTCAAAATGGGACTTTCAAAAGAGTTTCCTGTCGAGTTTAGCTTCTGTAAAGCAATACAGGCCACAACAGTACATATCCGGAAGCAACTGCTGTTTCGCCAGATCCTCATTAATCTCAACAGTTCCAAGGACAGACCAACACACAAGTGTTCCCAGCAAACTCGTACTTCTTCAAAAGAATATCAACAAGCCAGAGCTACTCACCTAAAAAATTTGATATGAGTACTAGCAAGTGATTGATACCTAATGCTCTTGTCGAGGACGGCAAGGTCTAAAGTCAACCGGAAAGTTCAAGCTTAGACGATATGGACAAGTTAGAGGACCAGTAACCCATTGAAATGCGCGTTACCGAAGCTTTATGTTCAATTTTATGAGAACAGCATAGGTCATCTACAGTGGCTACCTGATTTGCGGCTTAGCTGAAGTTAACTAAAATCCTTGAGAATGGCAAGGCTAAGGAAGAGTACAGATTAGGCTCAAGAAACGTAGAATTCAAGCTGCACGTAGCCCTTACTGGGCTGCATGGAATTGGCTCGGGCATGAATTTGATCTTAACAGCCTGGATGTGTACTGCCCAGCGATATGCTGCCAACACTCACACGCCCATTCATGACAGTAGACCAGGTGCCACAGTTGAATGTACGGATTTAGCTATTGCCCGCTGTCAAGCGGTATCCAAGGATCCATGTCTGGCCTCACCATTCCACAACGGGTGTTTAAACAATTGTAGCCGACACGGGTGGTCGGGATCTGGCAGCACGTAAATGAGCCAACTTATTACGACGAGCCAGTAAATGCAAATAGCTCTCTTATTCGGGGTTACGAGCTGCAAATATGAGAATCGGCACCAAGTATTTCCACAGGACGGTCCCGCTGGATATCTCTGCCTAATCCATGCATAGTCTTCTTCTCTCCACCTCTGGATTTGGGGGCTACGCACGTGTAGTTAGAATCAAAAGCCACCCTTCTACTGAATTCATGGTGCTTAAACTGCCAATACAGTTGACCGAAGCATGTGGCCCCAGGCAAAAAGAAGGAAGTTCATGCGCCCATCAGTGGTTGAGCTGTCCCAGGCTGGGGCGAGCAGGACCTAGGCCATACGAGGAGATAACGGCCCATTCATATATGATGCGTGTGCAAGTTTCCTACAAAGAAGGGATTTTGAACCGTCTCAGATCTTTCACGGCCTCCTTCCTTTCGAGCCTCTGCTCAGGCTACTTGGGTCATCAGATCCACCCTGCTGGATTGTTACAAGGGTAGCAATGGACCTGAGCCGGTGAGAATTTTGCTTTCTGCCTTCCACCTCATTCTCTGCAGCATTATGCTGGTGATCTGCCCCATGGCACGGCACCCCGTTGATGCGATAGTCCAGGCCTTTGATGAGTTGCCAATGGGTTTCGCTGTGTAGGCCGGCTGGAGAACCCGACCTGGACCCTTGACGTTGGCTGCCAGCCAGTTGGATGTCGGAAATGGCCGAACAGAGATTGGCCATGCCTGACAGGGCGGATCCTAGCCATAGTTGGGTAGTGTTTATGGTGACGAGACTGTACCACAAGATGGCGAGGAGACCATTTCTGGTTTCACGGTTGGGATGAGTGGAAGACAAGGAATTGGGTGCCGGTTTTTGCCCCGTTCACAGAACCGTTCGGGATCTGACTAGAGTAAGTAAGTATCTAGGTAGGTACTTAAGGTTGTCAGGGAGCGAAATCAGATAAGATCAGATCAGATCAACAGCTGGAATGCTGCTTGCCTGCGCTCACTCGGTGGCCTGGGTAACGGACTGTAGCGTAGGAGCGTAGGTCTAGGCCGGAACCCAAGTAGCACTACCAGTGGACCCCAGCTTTCGCTTCGGCAGCGGCCGTTGTTTGGTGGGCCTCTCAGCTTGCCGTATCGACTGGGCGATCCCTGGAAATGCGGGGCAGCTGGCAAGTGCCCCTGATGTCACTCCACCGACGAGGAGGGGATGATGGGGGAAAGCTCAACTCAGGGGCCAAGCGCGGTACAGAGCTCCCTTGGGTGCTACAAAACAAGGCGGCCGCAGCCCGCAGCCTCCATTCTCGCCTTGGTCTGTTTCCCGCCTCCACCTCGAGCTGCTCAACAACACCGCTGCCGCAAGATCATCGACTGCAATCCAACAGACAAACCACACAAGATGGCTGACGAGAACACCAACCCCGCGGTCGAAGAGACAAAGGTCGACGAGACCCCCATCTCCCACCCAAACGCCGCCCGCCGCAACTCCCTCGAGAAGCAGCTTGCCCAGCGCCCCGACCGCTCAGAGCTCGTTGAGAGTAAGCACACAGCCCGTCACTGCTGCCACCGCCGCCGCCTAAGCTGACCGCATGCGTGCTGTTGTCTAGAGAACATCCTGCCGGCTACTACTGCTGCACCGGCACTCGTCGAGAAGCAGAAGGAGGTTCGTTCCCTGCCGCCTGGTCAACCGCCCTCGCCACACGTGCAGGGGTCATCCTGATGCCTTGCGGAATGGTAGCTAACGCCCTTGTCTCTGGTGCGCTACAGCTCGAGAAGCACATGCGAGCCGACTCCCTTAACGACAAGATTGCACACCGCCCCTCTCCGGATGAACTCATCAAGAAGGGTGTGCTCAACCCTGACGAGGACCCGAGGTCGCCCGACGAGAAGTACAAGGAAGCCATTGAGGACGAGTATGCGAAGCGGGAGGGCGGGGCCTAGACGGTCAAAGCATGGTAACAAGGCTGCACCTTGAGTGCAAGAGGCCGGATCAAACTTTCCGACTTCTCCTTTTGAAGCCATGTGGGGCCTGTGGTTCGGATGTCGAACGGGGAGAAAGGATACCCGGTGTCCTCTGAGAGGACTGAAGACTGTTTTTGTTGTTTTGCAACGGCGTCAATCAATCTTGTGCGACTTGCCCCGTGTGTTCTGAGCAGCGTGAGCCAAGGAACGTGTTCGAAGCGCCCCTCCCACCACCCAACACTGGCGACTGCGTAATCACCGCCACAACAAACAAGGCCATCAAAAGTATCGGCCCGAAGTTTTTGTTTTTGTTTATTCAAGGACATATGGTTGGGTGAAGGTAAGAAATTTACGTCCAGATTGCCCGAAATCCGCGCAAGCTGCTGCATGCTGCTGTGTTGTGCTCTGCTGTGCTGTGCTGTGCGAATCGGAACGACAGCAAGGTCCCACTTAACAAAGCCGAGACATTTGACCAGGGAGATGCAGCAGCGTTGCCTGGCTGTTCCATGTAGGGCAGACACTCCTTTCGCATGTGAAAGTGAGCCCCTGGGATCGAAGGTTCCATGGAACGCGAGGAATTACAGACGATGTTTTGGTTTGTTAGATCTTGACAACACACATGCGCAATGCACAACACTGGGATCGCAAGTAGATCAGGGGACCCTGCGGCTCCCGAGGGAATACTGTTACTGCATGAGCAAGGCCACGCATTGCATCAACGGGTGGACGCAGTGAGCAAGTCGATTCGCCCAGGATAGCTGCATGGCCATGCACGTCGCGGCAAGCAATGGGACTCATTCGTCGGCTTGCCGCAACCTGCACCGAGGGACCAACCACCCACGACGCCAGTCATCATATCCACACACTTTGCTCGTCTTCAAAGTTTCTCGTGTTCTGGGGAGGAATCTGCCAGCTGAGTCCTTGCATCCTCCTGGAAGTGGATAAAGACAGCTGGTTTTTGAAGTGTAATTATATTTCCGGCTTATGCCACGTCATTTTCTCACGGGTCGTTTGTCGCCACTCTGCGCCGCACCTGACGGGCAGTATGGCACAGTACACCCAAAATTAGAATCCTCATCCTCACTCCCCGTTCAGGCCCAGCCAGGCCCAGCTAGCCCCCCTCCATCTGGGCCCCCAAAAGTCACAGTGCCATCACACTCTTGTTCCTTCGCGGGAAGGATCTTAAGAGCCGCAATATAGGAGTGACCAGTGGTTGAAAACCCTCATCACCTGTTAGATTTGCTTGGTGGCGGCGCACTGGCGATAGGAGCTTCATGACCGGCGGTGGCGGCCGGGCACAGGCTGACAATCACCAGAGGGAGGTCCTAGAGGCACAACATGGAGGCTTGTGGAGGAGTGTGGGTACTAAGTGGCTAATATTGTGTTTTTTTCTTCTTTTGTGTGTATCGAAGGGGGTAACAAGTCCCATCCCAACAAAGCCCCTTTCCCATCATCCAGTCTGGTGCGCCTGTTCCGTCCGGTTGCCGATTCTATTTGGTATCCCGTTTATTTTCCCAACCCTGTCCAGTCTCCTGCGCCGATTCCCTGTTCAAGTTCAATTACAAGTCCTACGAGCCATCACACGCCTCGTGCCCATTCTGAAGCGAGCCTCTCGTTTGCGTGTCTGTGCGTGCCCCCAACTGCTTCCCATCCCAGAGTCACGTACTGCCGCGATTTCCATAAAATGTGGTGTAGAGGCTGTTGAGACGTTCCAGCCGATTATAGGTAAGGTGAGATGGTGAGCCTCCAAGCCAAGTGAGGCAGCTTGCGGTGGGTTTGTCTCCGGGCCTAGACCTTTTTGCCATACGTCTTGGCCGACTTGTACGTAGGACTGGGCTCATCCTGGCGATTGTACTCATTGTGGTTGATGACGGTCACGAACTGGCCCTTGTTGTTGATCTTTGTCCTGGTATTGGCGCTCTGGACTGGTTGTTGAGTTGACCACATGCTCCCGCTGGAGGAATCGGTCTCGTAGCCCGTAGAGCAGGTGGAGATAGGGCGGGACATTGTTGAACGACTGGCCTTCGAGTTGACCGAAGTGTCTCTAGATGCTTTCTGGTTGTGTACGTCAACAGCGTACTTGGAGCCACGAGACATGGCTTTGTTCAGTCGGCGGTGGTGAGGGCGGCAGCTGTGACGGCCGTGGAGATGGGATTGGTATGGTAGCTTTAGTTGGTGTGCGATGTCGAAGGTTTGATCAACTTTTGGGCCCAACAAAACGAAGGAGCGTGTGAGTGTGTGTAAGGGGGGGACACATGGGATTTATATCTGAGCGACAGACAGTCCTGATCTCGTCCGAAGTTCCCAAGTGCCGCAGGGAAGGATCTTAGCTGAGAACAGCTAGAATGGGCTTTCAACCTTGAGGACACAGGGAGTCACCTCACTCGAAGTAGACAAAGACAGGGTTGTCGAAGGAGCCCGGGACGGGGCGACGAGGGCGGGCACGGGCACGGGCACCGCCCCCTCCCCCCGGTTGGCAGACTAATAGGCATAAACGTTTCATGGCTGGCGAGCGTTGCCAATGCGTTGTGAGAAGGAGGAAGCAGTGTCGAGGCAGTGACTCAAAGGGGGCGTCAACAGGGCGAGTACCAGCGCGGTCGTCAGGGGTAGGCGATCATGGAAGAGGAGCTTGCCATACCCTCGAAGGAGCAGGGCAGAACGAGGCTTGCTGGCCCCATTGGGCAGAGGGCGAAATGCCAGGACGTTTAGGCACCACTGGAGCCGAGAGTGTGGCAGGAGAGGCAAGCAGTGCCATCCCAGCCGTTGTGCCTGAGAAGGAGCAGGGAAGAGGGTTGTCAGGAGCTGTGGCAAACATGAAGGTTGCAAGGCACAAGGGGCGACGTGCTTCGAGGCGCGTTGGAAGCAGGGCTTCGCTGCGGCAGCTCGCCCGTGCCGAGGTTGACTCGTGCACGGGATCCGTCCCCGTCCAGATTCGCCATGTGGTGAAAGAAGGAAGCATGGGCAACGAGGCCGATTGCCATGACTGAGTGGGCGCGCAGTTGCGGTGGTCAGCCAGGGGAACAGGTTCCAAACCAGCAAGAAGCGGCCGGAGCGGGCGATGACAGCTGCTCTGGGTCACAGGGCTGAGCCCTCGGGGGCCAAGGGCGTACGCATCCCAAGGATCCTGGCCCCAGGCACAAACCGTCGGGCAGCTGTCCAGCTACTGCGCCGTACGGAATCAGACTCAGTCGTGAGTTGGGAATGGCCGAGCTGAAGGACGTCACAGCTGGCGTGGGGCCGCGGCCCTCTGGAGACGGAGAAGGAGGCACACCTTGCCGTTTGACCGATCGTAAAAAAATTGGAAACCGTTGAACGGCATACCCTAGGTTGCCCGGTACGGAGTAAATACCTTTTTTAATTACCTGGGTAAGCGGGCGAGGGCCAAATGCAGTGCTTGGGCATCTCGGGTTGAGGGACTCTTCCCAGCCCAACGTCCAAGGTCGGCTATTTTTTCGATTTTTTTTTCTTTTACGGAGACAACCTCAGCAGGAAATTTGGAGCAATTTGACCAGAGATGCCGTGCAAGGCAGGCACAGGGCACCGCAGCTGCAGGCAAGAAACACCCGGCAGCTCCGGAGGCTGCTGGTCACACTGACTGGACTTGTTTGCGATGAGTGGCCGGCACGCCTGCACGCCTGCACATCTTCAGGGACCTCTGGGGAGCAACGGGCTGTCGTTGGTCCACTCAGGGGACGCGACCCCAACGAGTGCATGATACCGAGAAGCTGGTCTCCATGCCGATCCGATTCGACTTAATTGAGTGGAGGGATCCTGCAGCAGTTCGCAGCGCAGCAGTTCATCGCATCGCGATGCCGCCTTGGCTCGCGTCGCATCGAATCTTAGGACGTGATTGTCCTTTGCTTCCATTTTTGGACTGTGCCCCATGTCCAAACGGCCTCGATCGGTTGCCACCACCTCGAAACAGGGCGGATTGGGGCAGCTTACGCTGTCTCCTTTCAGCTGCCGGCCAAAAGCTGCCTCAGCTGGCAGCGTAGCTGAATGGGCAATGGTACGGGCCCTGTCAGCAGGCACTAACAATCCTGACGATGCCAATGGCTGGAATGAAGCCTCCACGTCGGCCGCGCCAGGGGGCCGGGCGGAGGGGCTTGGTTGGTTGGTAAGGTTGGTATCCCTCGTGCCGTCTCGAAAGAGAGCACTGCCGCTCGAGGCATGCTTCACGCCCGTCGGTGTTTGGCCTCACCTTGGACCGTGAGTCAATCGAGAGGGAGGTCGAGCACCGGGACAAGTCCAACAGGAGGCTTTGCCCTGTGTCGGGACTCGAGGTGACAACCGCTTGCCTGAACATGCAGAATCAATCCCCCCCTGCTTCACCAACAAAAGGACGAGGCGATGCAGTGCCCAAGTGAGCCGGCAGACATCATACGGCGAAATGGAAACACTGTCAAACCAAGGCAGCCTGGAGGCAAGCCTGGGAATCATTTCTAGGCGGATGTTGCAAAAGCAATGCTCGTCCATGTGCCTGCGCCCGCCTGCTGTTAGTCCGGACATGGGGACATGGGTCGTCTCGCCGGGCATCGAGTCTCACATGCCATTCCTACGTACAAAATCCAAGACGGACATGGACTGGGATACCTGCGCTCGGCATGAATGTGCTTGTATGTAGATATCTGAAGCTGCAGTTTGGAACCTCGTGAGTCGGGGCCAGCGGCAGAGAACGGCCGCCTCGCAAGCCATGGTCACTTTTCCCCATGGCTGCCGGCCTACGGTGCACATGGTCGCGTAGTAGGCAACGGGGCGAAGGTTCCTTTGTTCCTTTCCCAACCTTCTTTCCCCCTTTCTTGTTCCTTGGTCCTTGGTCCTTGGACGCGGTCATTGCAACCAACCCGCCGTCCGAGAGCTTATGCCCGCTTTGAAAGGCCGTACTGTGTGAGAGGACAGATATAACGGCAGTCATATCGATTATGGCCTGTTTGCGGCATCCAAAACCACTGTTGTTCATGCGGATCTGCCCCCGTTGTGGGTGCTGGCAAATGCACGACGTTCCCACTTATCCCCTTCTCCCAGCTCTCAACGTCTTCCCCCGTCCCGCCCGCTAGCCCCTGTTCCCGGGCATGGGCCCACTGCCAGCAGAAACACACTGTGCTAATCGATAAGACGAGAGGCAGATCCATTGGTTCTTGGGAGCTCCTCTGGCAGGTTGCAACTTGCCGGTGCTTGATGCTCCAAGGGTCCAAACCAAGCATGGACTGGGCATCTGTGTTGTACCTCCAGTAATCAATCTGTAGCATTACATGGGTACGAGTTACCCGGGTCCTTAGCCTACTTGGGTACTTATTCAGGTACTTGGTACCTGGACATTGTAGGGGTCCTGGAGCATCTGCCAGGGGACAGACCAGAGAGGACACGGCGTCAGGAGCTTCCTCGCTCTCGCCCTGCTTTTTGACTTCCCGAGCTCTGCACCTCGATTCCCCTTTTCGAGCATCTGTCACAATCCCAAGAGAACCTACCTCTGGCCAGTTCAAAGCAGCATCACCTCGACGCGACCGCCCGCCGCTTACGCCCGACCCGCGAGGACAACCGCAGCAGCCACCCCAACAGCCTCAAATTGCACCCCCTGCCTCATCCACCACGCGAATATGCAGATTCTCTCAACCTGGGTATTGCTGGCTTCGGCCGCCCTGGGCGCTGTCGCCGCCGAGGACCTCAAGATCGACGTCACCGTGCCTGTCGAGTGTGATCGCAAGACACAGTCCGGCGACAAGGTGCAGATGCACTACAGAGGCACCCTTGCCGCCGACGGCAAGCAGTTCGATGCGAGTATGTCACGCCCTGCCTCCTCGCCCCGGTTTCCAAGCCGCTCCAGGGCCTGTACGCCCGGCAGCACGGGCTCCGTATCTACCACTAGACACGGCTTGACCTTTGAGATAGTCGCTGACCAATGCTTCTCCTGACAGGCTACGACCGAGGAACGCCCTTCAGCTTCAAGCTCGGATCCGGCCAGGTCATCAAGGGGTTCGTCCAGCCCACAGCCATACTGGAACACGTTCAGATCGACCCAGGAGCTAACGCTTGACAAACAGATGGGACGAGGGCCTTCTAGACATGTGCATCGGTGAGAAGAGGTATGCCGACCGCCCGAGCTACGGACTGCTCGCCTCACTCCAGGAGCGCCCCTTCACCAGCTAACGAATCGCCTCAGAACCCTCACAATCCCTCCCGAGAAGGGCTACGGCCAGCGCGGAATGGGCCCAATCCCTGCTGGTAGCACACTCAGTACGTAACGACGGCACCAGTCTTGACTCCCCCTTTCCTGTCACTGGAGTGCTGACTTGTGACACTCTAGTCTTCGAGACCGAGTTGCTCGGCATTGACGGTGTGCCCAAGCCCGAGTCAATTGTCCTGAAGACCAGCACGACAACCGACGTCCCTGTCGAGACGGCTAAGAACTTTGGCGAGAAGATCGCCGAGAAGTTTGCTGAGGCTACAGAGGCTGCTAAGACTATGCTGAAGGACACAATGAAGGATACCGACGATGCTGAGCACGTCGAGCTGTAATCAGCTGCAGCTGCAGCTGCTAAGGCAGATAGATACACACCACCTCGGTCTATCGGCCGCGGTATGTTCCGTACACCCTTCGCTATGGAATTTGCGTCTATACCGGGCAAACATAGTCTTCCGACTGCGGATGCTGGGCCCGGGCAGCCATGAGGACAAGTCTAGACAAGAAATGTAGATTCTTGGAGGCTGAGTTCCCGCCTCTCCCAGATCCGCAGAGGCGGGAACAATGTTCAAACTACAGAACTTCTTATCTGACCTCGACATGGAAGATGCCCATAGATGTGTGAAGACATTTTTCTCTAACACGCCTTTTTTCATATATTGTGGACCTCTAACTCGAAGTAAATATATGCACATCCAGATCAACGCCCGAGTTCCAGTTCTCAACCTTGCCAACCATGGAAACGCTCCAGCCCGTCTCCCTGAATTGCCGGTTCGGGCCGGGATGAGGGGGATATTAAAAGTATCAACCAAGTGTTTGCCGCTGCTGGCCGCGCCTCACCCGCCTCCCTAGTACAATACATGTGTAACACAAGCCCAACAGTGATTGTGCGGCTCTCATTTCCAAAGGCTTTGCAATATCGTAAACGAGGGAAAGAGAATACGCCAGCAGTGAATTCATAACATCGAGCGAGGATGGTCTTCTTCCTGGACTACATAAGGCATCGAAGGGATTGGTAAGTTTCTAAGTTCTCATCCACACCCAGCTTACACTGGTAAGTTCGTGTGGGAAACGGTGATTTACCCAAACGACATAACACACGACACGCGGCACGTAACATGACACATGTTTTGTTCCATATACTCTACGATCGTAATCACTGACCAGAAGATACAGCCAATTCAAGCAACAACAACGCGCCAACAAGATTGCCTCCCTGTCATCTTATCATGGGCCTCTTACGGATTCAGACCGTGAGACGGTCAACAAGCCTATAGACAGACTGATTGCCGGAGTCCACAATGGTATCATTCAACCCCTGGAAATCCTGCGAACATACGGAAAGGTTGCTCTCAAGGCTCATGAGAAGACCAACTGTCTTACCGAAGTCCTGCTTCCCGATGCGGAGAGGTGGCTCCAGGACGGCTCATCAATCAATCTTAAAGGGCCGCTTGCAGGCATTCCCGTGTCTCTGAAGGATACCATTGTCGTTGGCGGCTATGATGCTACCGTGGGGTACTCGTCGTTTGTTGGGAACGCCAAGCAGGAAGATGGTACACTCGTGAGACTTCTGAAGGACGCCGGCGCGGTGCCTTATGTCAAGACCAACGTTCCCATCTCTTTGCTCAGCTTTGAATCGACCAACGACGTCTGGGGCCGGAGCACGAATCCTCACAACCCCAAGTACTCACCAGGCGGTTCCACCGGCGGCGAGTCGGCGCTGCTGGCTCTTGGCGGGAGGATCGGCATTGGTTCAGATGTAGCGGGCAGTGTGCGAGCACCTGCGCACTTCGCGGGGTGTTATTCGCTGCGTTGTTCGACGGGAAGATGGCCCTCAAACTGGGTTCGGCGCTCCTGAATGCAGACGGTTGCAGGACCTTCAAATCTTTCATGAGGAGCGGTGAGTGGGAGGACAAAGGCGCAAACCAGATGAGCTGGTACATGAGCTTGCCTAGACCCTTCAAATGGGTGTACTACCTGTGGGTTAAGTACATCCGCCGCGACCAAGTCTGGGCTGGGCTGTTGAGGGACTGGCACGCCAAGACGGCGGAGCAGAACTGGAAGCTGGTCGCTGAGAGGGAGTTGTACAGAGCTGAATGGTTCGAGTGGTGGAACCAGACTGATATCGACTTCATTCTGTCTCCGCCAAACGCTACACCTGCCGTTCCTCACGATGGAATGAAGGATGCGGTCAGCAGTTGCGGATACACGTTCCTCTGGAACATTGTGAGTCCCAGGACAAACTCTAGCAACAGTGGAAGCACGTCCATTCAAAGTTTATCAGCTACTGACAATGTGAGCGTGCAGCTTGATTACACCGCTGGCATCATACCTGTCACTCATGTTGACAAAGCATTGGATGGACTGCCAGCTGACTTCAACATCAAGAAATTAAACGGTGTTGCACAGGGTGCGTACAAACTGTACGACGCGCAAGCAATGCATGGACTGCCCGTTGGCGTGCAGGTTGTTGGCCGGAGATTAGAGGAGGAAAAGATTTTGGCAGCTATGAAGAGACTTGAGAATGCGCTGGGCGACAATAAGTACGACCTACTTGCTATCGACTAGACAAGGACACAATGGTCACTGGGCAACTTTACTTCATGAAGCTCAGGGGCCTCACGGTGTTATCTAGACAGATGAGCAATGCTGCATATTAGATTTATGGCAAACAATTGTCGCTGATCACTCACTCCTGCACTGGTCATTATGGAGTCATGCCGGGGAGCCGGGCGATCGCCAAGGTGTAGCTCCTTCCAAAAATTTCAAATGTTACTGCAAGTGCCCAGATAACTACTTAAGTAGGCTAGACATTTGAATTGGAGGACAATCCGTTGAGCGCTCACAGCAGTCCTACTTACTATTGACAGGATGATATAGTACCAGTATGAAATGATGTACACCTGCTTCTTCAGTTCAACGTTGTGGTGGGTGGCAGGAAACTTCATTTGATAAGAGTACAGACTCATGGCTACCAACATTGAACTGTGCTTTGCTCAAGGAAAAGGCGTACAGGAGTTTACGAAATATCTCGAATCCGTGGATGAGTGTCCGTACTGCACGAAAAGACCGCAAGTATAGTCTCTGTTCAAAACCCATTATCGTTTCTCCGCAGACCGCTATTCCTCGCGTCCAACCTCATTCATGTGTTCCTCACCTTACGGAATTCCTGGGTATTACCCGCCCGCGCCCTTTTGCCAGCTATTTCCTTTGCTTTTCCCCAGTGCCCCTTTCTCTGCTTTTACTCAAGTTCCTCACAGCCTGTTCTCTCAAACTGCCAGGGATGTAGATGCCTGCAATGGCTCGAGAAGTCACTTCATTGGATGCGACAACCGCGTCTTGAGAGTTTTGGGAGATGAGCGTCTGGAATTTGGACAAAGCTTGGGAGAACTCTTTCGTGCTGCTGCTTGCTGTAGCCCCAGTACCTAATGCCCGGCGGGGAGGCGGGTTGATGTCTGGAGGATTGCGGCGAAGAGGCGACGACTCGTCGCGTCGTGGGGTGACAGCTGCAGAAGTGGCGGATACTGGTCGAGAGAGTGAGTTTGAAGTCAGTGGTGGTAAGTCCTTGGTAGATACTTGGTTCGCGGCAACAGGTTTCCTCTTCGGTGGAGTGCGTGATCTTTGTACTTGGCTTGTGGCAGTAGATCGCTGGGCAGGCGCTGAACTAGCTGGTTGGAGGTTGTCGGGTTCGCCTTGTCCATCTCTTTGCTGCACCATCTCCTCTTTTGCATTGTTCGCTTGCGCCAAGCCCGAAAGCCTTGCTTCTATGATATCTGATGTCCGAATCATCGACCTGCCTCTTGATTCGTACTCATCGGCATCTTCTTCGAGCTTTGTGGCACCTCCCCCTTGCCCGTCCAAAAGAGAAATTATAGCTTCGAAAGGTTCAAAAGGCGGGTTACGTCGTAGTGGTGAAATTTCTCTCTCATCATTCACGGCGTTCGGACTCTGAGAATCGACCCTTCTCTCAGGGAAATCGATGGTGGGATTTTGACGCAGCGGTGGAGGTGTTGCATCTCCCGAACCTGGGAGAGTTTGAATTGCTATGACCCCTATCCCCGATAGATTTTCCTTTTCTGGGATATGCTCTTGTATTTGCCCTGGTGATGTGATCCGCAAGTCATGAACAGCGCTTAGTTGGTTGCTAGTCTCGCCCTGCTCAGGAAGGTTTGGTTCGGGGTATTGCGTGTGGCCAACAACGATAGGAGAAGAGGGACGAGGTTCGGGCAACAAATCTTCGACTTCGCAGACGACTAATGCCTCGGCACCTTTCCCAACCGGGTTTTCATCTTGATTGTTCAAGGAATTCTTCGTTTGTTGGCCAACTGCTTCTTGAAGATGGCCATCATCGGTCAGGATGTTACTTGATGCCTCTGTTGGTTGTTCGGATGACTGCTCAACAAGATCTCCAATAAATCCTTCAACGAAGCTTTCGTCTAGTTCCATAACAGGGTCTTTGAATGGATCTTCAACTGCTTCTGTAACCGGCGCGAGTTTCTCTGAATCCTTCTTTGCGTCCGGTTCAAAGGATGACTCTTGGGTGGGCTCATGGACTGGCCACGAGTCATCATCAAGATCCATTTCCTGTGAAGTCTCGATTACTTCTGAACCAGGCGGGGTGGAAACGGTGTTTCGACTTTTGTTGAAGTAGAAGTCCCTAGCAGGTGATGGATCTGGAGTCGGCTCAGTATTTTGCGCGCTCATATTATGTGGTATAGTTGTGGTGGTATGGGACCAAATTTCGTTGGATGTGCCGTCCAAGTTGTCATTGAAGCTGGCTGTGAGGGGCCACTCATCGGTTCTTGATGTGAGAGAATTATTGGAGGCCACTGTATCATCCCAGATGGTCACTTGGGGGGCTTTTTCCGTCTCTAAAGCCGAAGGAGTGGCTGACAGACTTCCATGTCGCTCAGGCGGCGGCGGAAAGTCGTATGCGGACGTCGGCGGACTGAATCTGATCACCACTGAATTACCAGGGCGAAATCCCATGCTATTTCTTGAAAGTGGCATCTTGGGATCCAGTGTAGAGTCTTTGTCGTTGACGAAGCCCTTCTTCTCTTTGTTCCTCGCTCTCAGCAAAACAAAGCCAACTGCGAAGCTCAGGAAGATCGACGCGAGCATGGTACCAACCACAATACCTGCCAATTGTACTGGCGCAAGCGAGATCGCTGCTGTTACTTGAGTATCCTTCAAGGCCTGTTGACTCATAACGGCGAGAGCCAGCGCGGTAGAGGCTGAAGCCTGATGAATTCTTCATTAGCGGTGATCTCCTTTGAAGAAATTGTTACCATTACCTGGACTGAAACCAAAGTGGCTTCTAGGGAGCTCAGACTTGAACTCAGCCTCAACACATCGCTGGTTGAGGCTGATAATGCACTTGTCAGGACCAAGTTGACGCCGACCACCTGTGACTGGGCGCTGGCCAGGGCGATGTTCGCGTTGGTCAGTGCCGAGTTCACACTGGTGACCGCCAAGTTGGCAAGGTTAAGGCTGAACGAGGCAGACGAGGTAGCACTGCTTGCGTTTTGGGAAACGATGGAGATTGAGGATGATGCTGAATTTTCAGCTGACTTGATACCATTGGAAGCCGATATCGAAGCTTGCTGTAGTTGTTGACTGAAGGTTGCATTGAGAGCAATAATAGTTCTGGAGATCTCGACCGTCGCTCTATCCACGGAGGCCGCGATCAAATTGGCACAGTCCTGGGGGTTGTTCTGTCGCAGCTCGACAAGAGGAGCTGTAGAAGCTGTGATGAGAGCATCTTGGGCCGGCTTGGATCCGGTCGACTGCGGCCTTGGTTGCAGCTGTGACATTGGTGAAGATTTGCGACTACAAGATAATTATATATTTTCCAAGGCGTCCGGCAATAGTCCTCACTCAACATAACATATGATGAGCCATTAGCAATACAAAAAGGTAGAAATTTCCGATTGAAATTAATTCTGTTCACAAAAGGCACACAGAAACCAGATTTCCCTGTGGGAGGGGGGCTACTTGGGCAGAATATCGATGAGTACTCAAATGTTCCAGCAAGGCGAACACGAAGGGAGCCTCGGAAAGTATGGGACTGAGAAACATCCCATAGCCATCCGGTGATCTGCGTCCCCAGAAATTGGGACGACTGATTCAACTATTGAATAGCAGGCCATGCAGCGCGTCGTGATGATCACCAGGACATGGTAGCCCTTGGCTGTAGCAGGGCTGCCAGGGGGGGTGCATGAAGAAATGCTTGCGGGATGTTTGAAAACAGACCTAGCTTCCAAATATGACTGGATACTGCAAATTCTAATAGTCTCGCGGTCTGAAACAATCTGATGACAATGCTACTGTTAATCTAGGTGCGCAGGCCACAGGTTTGCCTCGTTGGCTTCAAATCACGGGCTCGGGATCTTATTCCGAAGATTCCAATCCCGTCAGAGCTCCAGCAGGCCTTGTACTCATGTAAACTATCTCCTACATGCTTCACTGAACAGAAGTCCCCAAACATGCTGGCGGATGACTCTGGAGATCAACTTTCCTAGTCGGTATCGCAAGAATGGAGACTGAAGCAATTCGTTGAAGGGACGGGTATGACATTGGGCGATGAACTAACACCAGACCACCCGACGAGAATTCAGCGTTTCCCAATATGGTTGTCTTCCCGTTAGGAGGCGGGGATGTGGTCTCTCGTCGCTTGCCTAGTGGGGGGACTCCGCTTCCCCACTGTGAGCTGTGGTGGAGAGAGGTGACGCAGGGGCGATAAGATAACGTCTTTGGTCGCCTCGATATCCGAAAACACCATCCCATCGCATCCATCCAGCCATTCCGTCCCAACCCATCATATACGACTCGACTCGACCCTGACAGCAGATCCTCTTATTTAATTAAGCATGCTCGGACGAAGTAGTTGCACTGCGGTTCAATCTTGAAAAGTGGATATATCTTCACGCCCCTCATGTCAGCCGACGACCAACAGTTCCTCGACGTGGTAAGGAGTTCCATAACCCGAATCCAAACCACAATCACACGCCTGTCATGTGCCCAGAGCACAAACATCGCTGGCGAATGCTGATCCGGATTGCGTACACAGCTGTCGTCGATCCCCAATCATGTCAAACAGTACTCATCTGAAGTCGCCGACGTGATTGATCGTCATGTGGACAAACTGGCAGAGCAGGTTCGCGATACCTTGTCGTCCCAAGACTGGATACCAGACATGGTCCGGCCGCGTGGCAGACCTCCTCCACCTCCTCCAACATCCTTTTCCATATCGTCCTCGGCGTATGAAAGAGCTCAGGACTGGGTCTCAAGACATAAGCTACTGACCGGCTTGGTGGTCATGACCACGGGCCTGCTTGTTTACCGAGGCTACAAGAAGGGGAAGCACAGTCGGAAGACGCGGAGGGCAAGGCGTGCACGAAATGGAGGTCGACTCGAGGTGGTGGTCATCGCTGGTGACCCAAAACTTCCCCTGACGAGGTCTCTCTCACTGGATCTCGAGAGACGTGGATTCATTGTCTATATCGCTTGCAACAACCTGGACGACGAGGCCATGGTTCAAAACCTGTCCAGGCCAGATGTCCGGCCTCTGGGAATAGACATCACTGATGTAAGGCCCATTCTCCAAGACATCACAGTTATACCCGGCTGACTTACTGACCACCCCTTAGCCTCCAAGTGCTGGCGCCTCCATCGAACGCTTTGCACAATACCTGCAGAGTCCTCATGCTGCTGTGCCAGGGGCGAAGCAGAACTATCTCAGCCTGAGATCCGTCATCCTCATCCCGTCTCTGAACTACCAGACGTCACCCATAGCAACGATCCCGCCGTCCAGTTTTGCAGATCTCTTCAACACACACCTTCTCCACCCCATCCTCACCATCCAAGCATTCCTTCCCCTTCTGACTGCCAAGCTCAACTACTCTTCTGGGGTCAAAAAGCCGCAACCAAAAGTCCTCGTCTTCACTCCTTCGATTATGTCGTCTATAAACCCGCCGTTCCACGCCCCCGAGGCAACAGTCTGCTCTGCCCTATCAGCGTTCACTGAGGTCCTAGCTGGGGAGCTGAGGCCGTTGTCCATACCAGTAACGCACGTCCAGCTAGGCACCTTCGATTTCTCGAGCTTTACACCTGCATCCCTGCGTTCCCAACAGCCAAGCGGCCTTCTGACCGCTCCGCCAACGGAGACGCTCACATGGCCTGACGCTGCAAGGAAGACGTACGGGCGCAATTTCGTCAATGCGTCCACATCTGCAATCTCGGCAGGACGTGTCCGCGGCATGCGAGGATCTTCCCTCAAAGACCTCCACAATGCCGTTTTCGATGTCATTGACGGATCGAATACCAGTAGCGTAGTAAGAGTGGGCCTGGGTGCGGATCTTTATGGCTTTGTTGGGAGATGGGTACCGCGCACCTTTGTTCAATGGATGATGGGCATGAGGAAGGTGGATGAATTGTCGAGCTGGCAGGGCAGCCACCACCCGAGCCCGAAACTAGGGAGCGAGAGTGGAGATGGAGACGGTTCGAGCCGATTTGGATCGGACTCCCAGTACATCAATGTGAACCAGGCAAGCGCTGACGCGAATGTCTGGAAGGAAGGTTGATCATCTGCTATCGAAGCTAGGCGTCTGATCGGATCTCTCTGCTCATTTTGAAGATGCCAACGGGATGACTGTCATGAGCCACACGATGCAGCGGCCCAGGATAAAGGCTCGCCACACTCCGGGTCATGTTAGGACCAGGGTTATAGACAACAAGGGGCTACGGCCAGTCTCGATTTCTTCTGAGGAATCCTGCTCTCCCATGGTTGTATCCCTGCAGAAATTCCACTTGATACGTCCACAATAGGACCAGCTGGTACTTGCAGATAGTTGACTATACTCTCGCTGACAAAACTTTGCCTGATCTCGGCGGACTGATGCCGTTCCAAACCCGATGATATCCAAAGAGTCATGCCGTCGTCGTGTTCCGCTGTCCACCACAGTCCTATAGATTGGGTTGCGCATCACTCGGGACCGTCACATCTTGGCACCCTGTTTGTCCCAGCCACAGATAGTTGCGTACTCATCCTCTCGCCATCATCTCCAGCCGCGTACTCATCGGCTTGCTCGGCGCAGGCAGTGGACATCTACACTGGGCAGGGTAGGCAGAACGTCTCTCACGCCTGTCCAAGGGCCACTTGCAACTTCTGTGGCTCACCTGTTTCAACAATGAATCTTCTGGTGTTGCCTGCGCGCCGTTGTGTCTGTTTTGAGGAACGAGATTTCATAGGTTCTGCGTCCAGCCCGATGGGACTCGTCAAATGCTCCTCTGGGTGCAGTATAGACATGATTCCTTCGGCTCGACCTCCTCAAAGTCCAGACCAGCAGCCCGGAGTGCAGGCAGCAGATCATTGGTCCAACTGAACGTGCAATGGTTCATCAACCCCATGACGGGCAGAACCATAGTTCTAATGCCTTCCCCGACCCCTTCCCCGACCCCTCCACTTCCCACCACGGCCACCAAACCTGCCCTGGTGACCTCCACGCTCGAAACCACGGTCCCTGTCTCTGTCCCTATCCCGGTCGCGGTGTCTGTCTCCGATTTCCCTGATGGAGCCCTCGTCCTCTTCGTCGGCATGTTCCCTCTTTCCAGGGAAAGACTCGTCGTCATCCTTCTTCTCAGCCTTGACACTGGGCTTTTCCAAGCCTGTCTTCCACTTTGGATGTGCGCCCTCCTTGCAATCTGGACCATCAGGGCAGAAACCGGCGAGATAGTACGGGCACATCTTCTTGCGGACATGTTTCTTGGCACACCTGGGGCCCAGGGGGCAGAAGCCCTGGTCGTAATGTGGGCAGGGCGGCAGCTTGCTCTGGGGGTCGATATGCAGGTACAGACACTCGTCCCCGTTGGAGCAGAATCCGTTGCGCAGGAAGAAGTTGCACTCGGGCATCTTGCGCAGGTTAAACTCGTGCAGGAACTCGCAGCTC
Source organism: Diaporthe sp. HANT25 (assembly GCA_013435955.1). Lineage (NCBI taxonomy): Eukaryota > Fungi > Ascomycota > Sordariomycetes > Diaporthales > Diaporthaceae > Diaporthe > Diaporthe sp. HANT25. The sequence continues at coordinate 861,240 of JACBFG010000029.1, read as the reverse complement.
TCTCCCTTTTTACACAGGCCACGCAGCCAGTGCTTGCAGACGAGCGAGTTGAAAGGGTGTCCGCCGTCTTGTTTGCCGCCGCTGTTGGGTACGGAGACGTGGCGTTCAGAGCAACGAGTCCCGAGGGGACAGTGGCCGTTGATGTAGGCTTTGCATACTGGGCGGTCGGCGGGAAGGCTGTGGAGGTAGGTTCGTTGGAGGAAAGGCGTGAAGGAGAATGTCGGCGTGGTTGAGGGTGGTGCCTTGGACAGCAGCTGTCGCGACAGCTCGCTTGTCGCTGTCGCCGTCGCGGTGGCTGACGGCGCCATGGTCTGGAGGTTAGGTGGGCTGTGACAAGGTCTTCTGACGCTGCGCTATGTGTCTGCTTCTGCCCAGGTCGCGCGATCGATGTTGTTGTTGTTGTTGCCGCTGCCGCTGTCGGCGCCGTTCACAGGCTGTGCTGTCTGGGGCTTATATCTGGTGGGCGCTGCTTCTGTGATCTTGGTTGTTCGAGGGAAAGTGGGTGTTTATTGAAGCAGTGTGAGGTCTGGGTTCATGTCGCACAGGGCGTCGACCAGATTGACATGCGCCGCCTTTGACGTCGAAGCTCCTCCCCCCCTGTCGAATTGATGTTAGCCGAAGTCTGGAAATAGGATAGCGGCCGATTGCGAACGCCGACTATCTTATCAATTGGGGCCGAGGTTTGCTGAATAATTCTTGGTGGGATGGATTGACGCTGTCCGTGGCGGCGATGTGGGGTTCTGGAAGGCCGTGGATCGGCGAACAGAGGACAAGGTACACGAGGCAGTACATGTGGTCTTCAAGCTCCATACGTACCTGGCTACTTGAATAGCCCTCTTTCGGCGGCTGTGTCAGAAAGTACTCTCGGCGCTCACTAGGCAGATGGCCGTGGTAACTGATGGTCCCTGACGGAGGTACCTGGCAGGTAGCCTCCTAGCCTGGAGAATTTGCTGCTGTATTTGTGTAGTGACACCCACGCCAGGGGAAATCTGCTGGGAGACCAGCAGCATCATCGCCGGCGGTCCCGTCTGGATTTCGCGATCCACTCTTGCCTTGCCCTCTTGACAAATCTCTAACCTGCAGCAAGTAGCCAAAGGTCCCACTCTGTGTCCCGCAAATCGTCCTCCGATCTAATCGCGTAGGCTATAACTATCTGGTCCTGTCCCTCCCGGCAAGACAGCCCCTCCAAAGACGTCTATTCCCCTCCTTGACCTCCGTCTTCCACGTCGTGTCTGCCTCCCCCTCCGTCTCGGGTCAGCCGCGCCCCAAACAACCGCCAAGCTGTCTTTCAAATATTTCACGCGTCCCTTCCGCTCCAGCGCAGCCAGTCTGTCCGCAGCGGCTCTTGCTACCGCCAGCTTCAAGCCTCAGACGCGCTTTTCCTCCGACCTACACAATATCCGCGCCAACAAGATGAGCACTCACACCCCAGTTCTCAGTACGTCTTCCTCGCGCGCCTCCGTCGTCCTGTCTGCCAGCTCCTCCAGCGGCTCCGGCTAACACGTCTCCTAGTCATCGGCTCCGGGCCCGCAGCCCACACCGCCGCCATCTACCTGTCCCGAGCCAATGTCGAGCCCACCCTCTACGAAGGCTTCATGGCCAACGGCATCGCAGCCGGCGGCCAGCTGACCACCACCACCGACATCGAGAACTTCCCCGGCTTCCCCGACGGCATAATGGGAGGCGAGCTCATGGACGCCATGAGGAAGCAGTCCGAGCGCTTCGGCACAAAGATCATCAGCGAGACTATCGCCAAGCTGGACCTCTCCAAGCGGCCTTTCAAGTTCTCCACCGAGTGGGACCCTGACACCGAGCACACCGCCGACGCTGTCATTCTTGCCACCGGCGCCGTTGCCCGCCGCCTCAATCTTCCTGGCGAGGACAAGTACTGGAACAACGGAGTCTCGGCCTGTGCCGTGTGCGACGGCGCCGCCCCAATCTTCAGGAAGAAGCACCTGGTCGTGATCGGTGGTGGTGACTCTGCCGCTGAGGAGGCCATGTTCCTGGCCAGATATGCCAGCCACGTGACCGTGCTCGTTCGCAGGGACGTGCTCCGAGCCAGCAGCATCATGGCGAAGCGGCTTCAAAGTCACAAGGACGTCACCATCAAGTGGAACACCACTGGTGTGGAGATCAAGGGCGACGACAAGGGTCTTATGAGCCACCTGGTTGTGAAGAATGTCAAGACCGGCGAGGAGGAGACTCTGGAGGCCAGTGGCCTGTTCTATGCCATTGGTCATGACCCGGCCTCTGCTTTGGTCAAGGGCCAGATTGAGACTGATGCCGACGGCTACATCATCACAAAGTCAGGTTCTCCCTTGACCAACATCCCGGGCGTCTACGCTGCAGGTGATGTGCAGGACAAGAGGTACAGGCAGGCGATCACCAGCGCAGGTACGTAGCTCCTCAAACAGGTTCGATGCTGTGGGGACTCGGCTGACCACTTTCTAGGTTCCGGATGCATGGCGGCTCTTGAGGCAGAGAAGTTCCTTTCAGATCTCGAGTCGGATGCAGCAGAAACACCTGCGCAGCCCAACGGTAATTAGATATCCCAAATGCTCCGATTTCGCCGGCGCCTTTGCGACGTGAGAGCGGGAGTGTATAGAGAGTGACAACTATAGAGACATAGACGAAATATCAAGCAAGACAAGATTCGCATCCGATGTATCGCATCTTTGATGTCGAAGGAACCTACAGGGGATTGCCATAGCCCACATGCGCAATGTCGCCGGTTGATTCGGAGGCTTGGGCTCGTTGATGTGCGGGTAACACATGCACTGACCGCAGGGCAAGTACCAATTGATGCAGACGGAAAACTCGGTGAATGTCATATAGAATTGAATTTTCGGGGTGTTTTGTGTGCGACATCGGTAGTACATGGTTAAATTTGTTAGCTATGGGAGTAAACACTGGGTATCTAGGTACCGACCGTATAAGCTCCTGCAGTCGTTTTGAAAAAGAACGGATGTGCTGGAGTACAAACGCCGAGGAAGGAACATGGGAGATACTCAGGTAGCACAGAGCCCACTCTGCTTGTTTAAAGACTGCTGATAAACCTCACGAGTCGCCGCGTCTCCTTTCCCCTCCCCCTCCTCAAACATTCCCTCCGCCCATGTCAGTCAACAACAAACTCAATTCCTCCTCCACCAGCGCTGCACTTCCCTAAACCAGTTGTCAATTGACATTTTTTGAGATTCTCTCGATTTCGAGCACCATGTCTGACAAAGGCTACACCATCAAGAGCTGCGGCACCAACAACGAGGTACGTCTCTAGACAAACAGACCGAAGTTGCCTGCGTTCAGCCAACACACGTCTATGAGATTGACAACGCTCATACTTGCCCTAGGGCAACCACTACTGCGCTCGAGACTACGGATACGGCAGTGATGTCGCCAATTCCAATGCGTACCATTACTCGAACCGGTAGGCTGATCCTCCTAGAGCCCACCACACTCTTTGGTCCTGAGAGGCACTGACTTGACTGACAAACACAGGGATGGTTCCTACTATTATTCCAACCCCAATGGCTCGGTAGGTGATTATGCAACGTCTCCTCGATTAAAATTTATGGATCTGAGATTGCTCTGCATTGATTTATATCCTTATTACCCGTCTGGCTACGTTGAACTGTCTCGTGTCTTCACTAACGCTCATCCTATAACAGACGTACTACAACAATGGCCAAGGCGGTTCGACTTACACCTCTCCCAGTGGAGACAAGCAATCTTCGGGATATACGAACCACAAGTGAGCAGAGAATGGAACGCATCTGAGCGGCACCAAGGACAGCTTGCAACACCTCACTTGTGATCAGTGGTGATTGCTCAGACGCAAAGGATGGAGGGGTTGGCAGGCTGTGAAATTTTGGCCCACCGGATCACTGAGACGGCGCCGGAATTAAGCTGTTGGTTAGCACCTCGTTAGGAGTAGCTAACAATTATCGAGGTTTTGACGCAGGCATCACGTCTGATCATCGCAAGCCGATACGAACTTCGCGGCTCCCAAGACGCCCAATTGTTTGGAATTCTTCATCCTTCTCATGCCTACCCTGCCCATTTCTCCGACCACTTTTCCTGCTTATCTGCCTCATGGAAAATTGTCAGAAAAATGGATAGTGAGTTTGATCAGTAGAAGAGTCAGCATTATATCTAGATTTATATCTAGATTTGTTCAAATCACTCAAAGGCCCCTTGCCAGCATCACCCAGGCGACTTGGAAAGGGGAATTGCCTCCTTTATCAGTCGACCAGTAGAATGTAAACTCTCCACCGAAGCAAGTCATCTGATCTCCATTAACCGTAGTTACACTGACCTGGGTGTGAACTATGCTCTGCGATAAACACGTTGTGAGTGATGGCATTCCAATGCGCTCTCCATTGCGCTCGGGATCCGCGATGGCTAGAGGTGATCTGACTCACTTCTGGGACGTCGTCTTCGTAAAAAGATACGTCTTCTGATATGATGAGATGTCCCGCATCAGTTGGGCACTCCTTGCAAAACTTATCGATGTACTCGCACGGCTCCAGCGATTCATGAACAAACAACTTGGTGCCACTCCATGACGTGAAGCGTAGAGAGCCGTCGCCTTCGTCGAAAGCCCGTGCCAGATAGCCTTTGGCTTTGACTCTAAGACCTTGCCCTCTGGGATGTTGACACATAAGTAGACTACCAGGACTCGAGGCAGGGAAGGAATCAGATGGGAAGCGGAAAGGAGGTAGACGCTAACCTCACGGATGGGTTTGAAAAGAGGCTCACTTCATCAGCTGTCGTCGCACTACAGAGGAAAATGGATGCACCCACGTCTCTGCAGTATGGTTCGGTCTCATAGGGTGACTTCATAATTCCAAGAGATGGTGCTGCTCTAGAGCTACGCTGGTCTAGGAACTAAAATATACGTGACCGTTCCACTCAATTTGGAGCCCTACGGCCCTGTGCAAGCTTCGGGGAGCCCTCCAAATTGCCACGTATATTTGTTGCCAGCCCAAATCTTCTCACGATAATTGCCAGCCTTGAACGGTCACAGGGATCAGCGGAGCGGGTCGTAGACCGGAGCTTGAAAAGCTGGGCG
>JACBFG010000029.1:835619-851761 GCA_013435955.1 Diaporthe sp. HANT25 | reverse complement strand
CCCCCCCCCCCCCCCCCCAACGTTTCATCATCGTTAACATCAGTCCAGTTTGGCTTTGATGCGAAGGCGAAGAAAGCAACTGTCTACGATTCCGGAAACGAGCCTTTTCAAACGACTAGCGTCAGTCTGATTGCCAAGGCTGTGGCATCTGTGCTGAAGCACCCTCAGGAAACTGCAAACAAGTACCTGTCCATCGCCTCCTTCCAGCCGTCTCTGAACGAGATCCTCCAGATTGTGAAGGACGAAACTGGTGCGGAGTGGACGGTTGAGCGCGTAAGCACACAAGATTTGCAGAAGACAGGCGAGGAGAAGTTGTCCAAGGGCGATTTCAGCGCGTTCAGAGAACTGCTCAGGGTTCATATCCATCGCGACGGGGATGGACATTCTGTTCCGAATGGTGAGCTCGCGAACGAACTGCTCGAGCTGCCAAAAGAAGACCTGCGTGACTCCGTTCGGAAATGGTTGGGTTAGCAGGTGCAGTAATAGTCTGCCCGATGTTGTTTCTCAAGGGTCTTTGTGCTCAGTTTGGTAAATACTCTGATTCGAACCCCCAAAATACGAATCCTGCATTGAACAACGGAAGGGGCATACCGCACGAGGTGCTACGCAGGGGTTTTGAGCTTCTCGTTGCCTTACACCCTCAAAACAACCCCTTGTAGTAATTGACATCTCCCTGGAAGTTCAAGATACCATGAAAGTATTCCAATCTGGGGCTTCGCGAATAACGTGGCGCCAGAAAGGTGAAGTTTTTGTGTCTTTACATGCACAAGCTAGTGCATGCTGCCGATCAGTGGGAGATGCGCCCATCAATGCTTATGACGAATGACCGTGCAACTGTGAACTATAACTGTGACGTTCAATCTTGGGTTGAGATATCTTCTGGTAATATAATTTGAGAATTGCGTATGGGAGTATGTTCAAAGCTACTCAGAGTGTACAGAGCATATGCGTATAGAGGCGGTATATCAGTCTAGTCTATGTCTTTTTCTCTACTTTCTGATGCTGGCCGATTATTTTTAAATCAGACATGTGTATCTAAAAAAGAAAGGAAGATTAACTGGAACAGTATGGGCATTTAATTAGGTAGTTATAATGTTACGCTTCCGTATAGTATACTGATACTTCACTTCTTAGCTTGATTTACGCACTTCGTTCATAATCACTAATTTATTACTATTTTTCTAAATTATGTGACTGACTTGTATACTTAAATAAGGTTAAGTAAAAATAGGCTCTCAGTACACATAATAGTCCTAGATGTGTAAATCCAGCGTGCGAATTAAGCGCGTGGGCATGCAAATTGGGTCTGGGCGATATAATCCGATGTACTGCAGCTATGTCGTTATTGATACAAGTGTACCAGTAAACCGTTCATCTTTACACTTGCGATTGTCCGATTTCTTCCATTTTGTGACTATTAAAACTACCTCGAATTACGGACCAGCCCTCAAGCATCAGAAGCCTTGCTGAGCATGCCACTTTTCTTCCCACCCAGGGAAAAAAGGGCTCTCGTCTAAGGTGCGAACGTCCCAATCGCTCGGCACCACTCCCATCTCAACCTGCTCCTCGGCCCACTTCTCACAAGCCTCAATGGTGATGTCTTTGACGTGGTCCACAGTCTTGTAGTCAATCAGACTTTTCTTGCCCTCTCGCAAGACCTTGAGTAATATAGCGGGCACAAAAGGCTCGTCCCTGATCTCGGTGATCTGAGAGAACACCGCCTTGAAATTGAAAACGATTGCACCGCTGAGTGGTAGCCTCCGCAAAGTCTGGTAGTCGCACCTCAATTTTACATGATCAATGGTCAGATCATCCTTGCGCTCTGCGAACATGCTGCGCTGCCACGACTCGTCGGGCAGCGTACGGGGGCTGCTGAACAGCGGTGCGTGATCCTCCAGACTCCAGCTACACCGCTGAATAGGCTGGTCAACAGCCATCTTGGCGAAAAAGCGATCCATGCTAAACGCCATCTTCTCAGCATAGTCGGGAACACCGTCGTGGATGCGCCTCAGCGGCTTGCCGCGGTGCACTGCAGCGAAACGAGTTAGCTTCTCGAAGCACCTGAAACGAAGTTGCATTCAAATACAGAGAGGGCCAGGCCACAGTAACGTCGTAGCTTGTTACAAAACTGCAGCCTGATAATGACTTTGAGAAATAGGATAAATAGGCCACATATGGGAAACTCTCATTCTTAAGGGGGTTAAAGGTGTATGCGGAAGCTGCTTACTACCAATATCCCAGCCCACTGAGGAGCATACCATGGCCGCCCGCAGGTAATAAAGCCCGTCATGCTCGTTGCGAAACACCAGGGCATAGTCTTCCGGGATATTTTGGTAGACCACTTCCAATGGTGAGGTATTGAGCAGATCAGTTGTTGTATTAAGAATACGGTTTTGGAGGATGGTGTTGTCGTTCTCAAGGTTGAAGTACTGAGGGTATCGCTTGCAGATGAATTGAACCAGCATTTCCATGAGTTCCCGGCACGCCAATTCCGAACCCGGGTCAGAGTAGAAGAAAAGTTCACCGTGCTTCTCTTTCAATTGTCGTCTTTGCTCCATGACCGAGACATAGTTCTGTTCTAGCTCCACCCACCAATCGGGGTCGAATTTGTAGTGGGCTGAAGACTGCTTAGCCGACGATTCAAGACTCGCGCATTAGAGATGACACAGCTTACCCATGGTCTGATGATAGCTCCATCTGAAAGGTCGGAATGGTCTAAAGGTGGCCCTGTTGATATCGAATTCCGGGCCAGACGGGATGGGATATCGCACTCCTGTGAGAACTGAGTAGTCTGGAAATCTCCCGAGGGCGCGTATGTCCTGCGTCGAGAATCCAGTTGGGGTGTAAAGATTATCTTGGTCCCAATCTGTCGTTCGAGCTAGTGGGACGGCGCGTTTTCGAAGCACTTCAGGAGGGACGTTTTCATAAGAAACCGTGGAGTCCTTGAGCTTCAGACTAGCCAAAGTATGGCGCCGGGAGGGAGGAAACTGTAAGGCCCAAGGATGTGTTTCGGCCGCGCCAGTCGCTTTCTTGGATTGAACCAGGCCTTTCCTTCGAGAAAGACGGAATGCCAGGCCAAAGAGTGCAAGCATGAACACACAAGCGAGGTGCGGCATATAGCCTGATCCTGCGAAGAGTAACCTATCCATGATACGATGAATAAGCTCTGATTCGAGCGACTGGCCCAAGCGATAAGAGCACACAGGAGCCTGACAGCAACGAAGTTTGTAGGAGAGACACAGTGTGAGGTGTTAGAGTGAGTTGCTAGGAAGCTACGAGTTGTACATAACCATTTGGTGATATAGGTGTGACAATAATACAGTCCAATTATATCTCATGTGCCGAGCTCTCTCCGAGCGAATTATAGACGAACTGACTGACCCAACAGCAAGGTCACAAGCGATGAGGTACGTCCGATACGGAGACTTCTCATGCTAGATGAAGACCCCGCAATGATAAGGACGGATGCTTGGAGAGCTAGTGGTAGGTTTGGTTGCCGAGAGCATCATGTGCGGAGGACAGGGCTAGTCTACGTCTCTCGGCATTGAGACTACTGTGGTAGCTGCAGCTGGATTGTGAGGTGGAGCCGTAGACGGAGATGATAGCTTCCATCATCACACCTTATCGAGTGATACAATCCTGATTATCATAAACTTGATAGACATGACGGAAGAGGACGCTTGGTTTCTGCACCCGGGCCGGTTTTGATAATCCGCTGAAGCTTATCATGCGTGCATTTGCGGTAGATAGGGCACTGCACTTTATGCGATGCAGTCATCTGCATCAAGTGGCGGCCCAGTGACGGCCGATCGGGGTTGCATCTACAAGTGTTCTCTTTCCCCACCATCGTGACAGGGCAGCGAGCTTATCTCAACTACAATATGGCCCCTCCTGTTCCAGCTGTAGCCTCTGAGAACAGAGGCATGAATTCGAGTGAGCTTGATAATTGTTCCTACGGAAAATAATAAACAGCTTTGTCCGAACAGTACGTGTCCAGGTAAGCAAGTGGCACTCCTTTACCATGCGCAATATTTCAAGAAAAGCACTGTTGAGTGGAGCTCCTCCATTTCACAGAGAAGCATATTGGGGACATGTTCTGTGTGATCTTCCTCCAATCATCAATGCAATTAGGATAATTTATGCAACTATTTTCACTCAAATCAGTGCAGGAGGGTTTGAAGTAGCGGAACAGCAACCTTTGCGCGTGGCCAGGTAGGCAGACCTTCATCCCTGCCGGATCTCCAGCCGTGCTTCTTTGCATGTGACAATTAGTGGGAGTAAGTCGCCAAAATCAAATTTTATAGATGTGATACTTCCCCATTATATAGGCATATCTTCAAACTCATCCGGCATAGGTAAATGCTCTACCCAGCATTGAATGGCCTTGGCGAAAAGCGGCGGAAACTGCAGGTTCCAGGAGAGTATAGCCTCACGCACTTGGTAGGCGCAAGTTGAAGATCCTTCACCGCCATTGCTTTGAGATTTGAGCAGTTTTGCAGCTTCACGTACGCCTTCTGGATCATCTGACTTCCCTCCTGCAACCATGCATATTCTCTTATCTCCCAATCCAGCCTCCACGAACTGAACGTCTTGCCATTCCTTGGCATATGCGCATCCAGCTTCAGCAAGACGTGAGCTTCCGTTTCGCTTGATTGACTCCAACAACTCTTCTTTGTGGTACTCGCCACTATATCCAGAAAGTTTGAAAAACAGTGAGCCCGCTTCGGTAAGTTAGTATCGTATAAGCCAAGTGACAAGTTCGAGCATATTCCAATAAAGAGGAATCAAGGGCTGTGGGAGAACTTGAAGAAGACTTACGGGAGTGCAAGATCGACCAGAGCCCAGCGTAGAGGAGTCTAGGGTGTCTAGCAACTGTGAGACGTGCACCTTTCTGAGGCCAAGCCCCTGAAACAAAACCACTCGCAACAACACTCGGATGTCTCCTGACGATGTCCAAGACAATAAATCCTGATGTACCCACGCCAACGAGGTGAGCACGCCCATCGTGCGCATGCTCACGAATCATTTCCGCCACTAGGTCGGCACACAGACCAACTGAATAATCTTCCTTCTTGCATATATTGCGAGATTTGGAATGGCACGGCAGGTCTGGTACTAGTAGGTGGTACTCGGCAAGTTTCGGCCATATGAACTGCCATTCGAGGTGAGAACTGACTGGATTCTCCAGAATTAGCCATCGTAAGAACGTGGAGTATCTCTGGTTCAACCGTTGTATAGACAGAAGTTATGTTTAGCCCAAATGGGCATAGCCCTTTCAGGACTGTCACCCATTACTGAGACGACGAGCCGCAAGATGACTAGCTCGAAGAGCAATCTCTGCTCTTGGCACAATCGTGAAGTCTTTCATTTGCAGAGACGTACGTGGTTCCTAGAGGGAAACTTGACTGGGGACCTTACAAAGCATGTGGAGGAGGACAACTGATACAGGAGCGAAAGGATTCATCTCGAGGAAGAACATGGATTTGTTTGCTGAAATTATTGTCTCATTGCTCCCTGTCATGATTGTGTGTAGGCTTGTCGCATCCAAGTCTTGGTCCTGCGTCGACATTGTGCTCATCCGCCGTCCGCCGGGTGTTAGCGTCTGAGGCATGGCTGGTTTTGCCTTGCTTGTTCGGCCACAACAACAGATAGCGATGCTTTATGCCCGTTGCGGATGGTATCCAGTTCTCAAGGCGACAATGTTGGAGTTTAAAAGTTCGACTGCAACGGGCGAATGTTGATGCACTGCCTAAAAGCAGCTTGAGGCTGGAAGAACGACTATATTCGACGAGGCAGATCGAGTAGTAGACTCTGTGGAACGACCGCGATACGCAGGATTTTGATTTTGTTGCCCCAGAGAGAGGCTTGTCTGGGAGGCCCACTGGTCCGGGACACCTCCTAGTTTGGCTGTTGACAAGGCAATCCCTGCTTGTCAGTATCGCCCATAGTTCTGCCAAAGCAACGCCCCCCTCCCCTCAGGATGGGTGCAATGGGTGCACAGGCGCATCGAGTGATAGACATGTGCTCGATGTTACGTCCCCGGGCGCTAGGAGGCCTGTTGAGCCTTGGGGGCTGTGCCATTGCTTCCAGCACTGCTGATCCGCGAGTGCTAACATGACTTGACTGTTTTGGGAGGCACCCAAAAGTGGCCTGATAATCTCACTAGACTCCGGGTCAAGGATGCCCTTTCTTGTAATACTCTTCTTGGGCCTGAGTGGATCAAGCCCCTTGATCTTTGGAGATTGAATATTTACGGGGCACAACAACGCGCAAGCGTAGGAAGCGGTCTTATGGCGCCCAGATCTTCTGCCGAGAATTTAAAGGGACTCAACTTGAGGCTCTCTTCGGCATTCCTAGGCATCCTAAATTTGGCCCTCGCACTCTGCCTTCCTTTTTCTTATTTTCTTCACTTTTTAAAAAACGTCTGCCTGCGCAAAATCACCAGCTCAGCAGAGTCTTGATAAAGTCTTGTGGCTTGCAGCAAGGCATTTAGAACCGGCCGAATGGATAAGAGGAAGCAGCCATGGTCGATAGACCCACGTCAATCACGTTGCGGCTGAATCATGACTACCCATGACGGCCTTGCCGCTGACTCCAACTCGTGTAAAAGGGTAGTCATATCAGTTTTGGAAACTGTGAGCAGCCTTTGGTGATGCGAAAAGTGACATCTACGTGCGAGGGCGACTCTTTGATTTCGCGCCTTGTGGATCTGGCAGAGCGATGCTCGATCAGAGGAGGATCTTCAAGATGTAAGCAACTCATGCAAGTGATCGATCTCGTGCCCCAGTACAGTTGCAATCATCCCGGAGCTTGTCTGGGTACCGTGCGTGAACTGTGAGTCTATCCACGAAACCATGCAAACACAGTACACTGTACAAGCAAATATTGATCATACTCTCGTAGCATTTTCAAGTGGGTACTCATTAGAAGGCCCTGGGAGAGGACAGATGGAGCGTCCTGCGAGTACAGGCCAGCAGACACGGCAAGTGGCTCGCGCTAGTCATGGCCTGGTCCCATTTACTGGATTAATCGTGGCTGTCCGCGCCCGGACACAAGTTGTGCATACACGGGCTATTTCAATGGTTGGCATTGACGATCTCTCGCTATTGGATCTCGGAGTAGCATGCAGGTCCGTAGGTTTTGTGGAAGCACTCATCGGCTTGCAAATCCAATAAGAATTGAGACCTTCCATTGGAATTTCAGGGGTCGAATGACGTGATTATGACGAGACATACGGGAACTAATACAGCAGACCTGAAGAGGGCCACACTCCATCTCCTACGGCGCTGTCGATGCGTGCCGGTTGCCTCCCTCCCCCATAATCTCAAGTCAAAGTAGGCACGACCCAGTTCTTCGTCCACTGCGACATATCGACAGTGCTAGAGCTCTTCTCGATTTCCCCAGGGGCTGATCCAGTCTTCAACAAGAAGTAGTTGATGTACGTAGTCAGATCCGTCTGCTGAGAACTGGGGAACTGGCAGTGACCGTGGCCGCCGACGAGGGAGAAGCCCATATTCGTGGGCACGCCATACGATTTGTAGATCACCCTTCCTGCCTTCATAGCTCCAGTGGTGGAGACGGGGCCCAGCCAGTCAATGTCGTTCTCAATGACAAACAAGCCTCGCGGAACAGTCATGGCTGCCAGAAAGTGATGGTCCTCAGGCATAGTCGATGTCGCCTTGGCGTATGTGTTCAAGCGCGTCGAGAACCAGACATTCTCGCCGATGATCTCGCCCGCTGTCTGGATGTTGGCGCCAGCGTTGTGTTGCTGATCACTGATTCGCCAGCTCTGCATATACAAGTCAGAGGTCAGAAGTAAGGCGCAGGATTACTCTTTTGGGAGGAGGGACGGTGCTTACCGCGGCGCCACCGGATCCAGATTCTTGTGGGATGGTCAGGGCAATGCGCTTGACGAAGGCTCCTACGATGAAGGCGCCCTTGCCATTCCGGGAGCAACCGGTCACTCCAAGACGCTTGGTGTCAATGCCAGAAGTTGCGTTCACCTGCTCCAGTGCATCAATGAGACGGTCGACCCCCCAGGCCCAGGCAGTGAGCGCTCCGGCACTGTGCGATGAGCCGAACAGGGTGTAGAACTTGCCCTGGCCACGAGAGGAGCTCGATGCCTGAGAGGCAAAGTCGTCATTGTTGAAGTTGATGGTCGCCACCCCAGCAGGGATGGGGATCGAGGAGCCGCCTATTGCGATGATAGCAGGGAAGGGACCACTCCCAGAAGGCTTGCTGATGGATGCCGAGTAGCTGACAGACTTCCCACCAACAGTCACAGCAACCGTAAGAGAGTTACCCGAGAGCGTGCCCTTGACCGAGTCGGGCGGCGGTGGGTAGTCGCCCAGTTCATATTGCTGCATGATCTTGCTAATCTCCTGGGCCCGACAATCAAAGTCGGCTTTGGTAGTAACCGCCTTGCCATCTGCAAAGACGAAAGGGTCTGGAAGCTGCCCGTTGTTGACGGTTGGGACGCTCGAGGGAACGGAGCATGTTGTCTGGCGTCCGACGATATCGGCAGCTGGCATTGCAAGCGCTGCGCCAGCCAACAGAGCTGAGCTCAACAATTTCGTGAAACCCATTATGATTGAATGTTGTTTGGAAAGCTTTTGGAGGTTGATCCAAGGCTGTGTCCATCCTGACCTGGTTGGTAGCTGGTCACCTATTTAATAACTTCCTTGCCATTGATCGGAACCCAGTTCTGCACCTCGACGAGCGTCATGTTATCCACGAACTTGTGTCGGTATCTCTAGATCGGCACTCCACCATCCGGTCAAATGGAAATCAATTGTGCCCAGGCGCCGGCTGTGTGCGATGTGTTGCATTCTAGCTGTACCAAACATCTCCATCCGACTTCAGGACGCCCAAAACGGATGTGTGAACTATAAAAGAAAGGACCCAGAAAGTGGTGCTCGTCTGCTAGACTTCATGGAGACGAGCATAACACTCCTGGAATTTCATATATGTGACGGCATGACTAGGACAGGGTAAGTATTCAGGCTATTTGTAGGTCCTAGAGCTTTTTTGCCGGTCACCTATCACTTTGCGGCCCTTAATGAGTGCCCATTACTCCGCATCGAGCCTCCCGGGAGAAGGAATCTAGAACGTCACTCATCGATCAGCGATATAAGCCTTAAATGCTGGGAATGCCCAGAAACAGGCACGGGATTTGACATGCCGACTTGGCTACTACTCACTTGACCATCGTTGAACCTTCACGAATTCTTGAGCAGGCGCTGCAAGAAAACTTCCCCATCTGCCTTCTGCAGTCCTTTAGCTTTGTTATCCCGTAGTTAGACTACCCCAAAGCCCTGAGCCACGTGTATTCCGCAAAGCCTCCCTCTCTTCTTCGGCAGAAGCCTTGTCCAAACTTGATTCGCAGCTTACAGAGCCTCGGGCATGAATGATAGATTTTGGTGATAAGACATTCAGGTAGACGGATTTGATAATTCTTTGTATTCTTCCAAATTTTTACTACCATTACATAATACCCGAAATATGCGCCCGTTCGAAGGACCTGAGTGCTGAATAAACCGCACAGTCGTGCGGTCAGTGTGGAGGAGCCGCCGTAATGGACTTCATTGATCTGATTACTAGCTCTGTGGGGTTTCAAGGAGAATAGGGCGGCAACAGAAAGTCCTAATTTCAAACTAAGGTACGTGCAGTGCCGTCGAGGACAGTATTCAGGCCACCACTGGGGAGCACGTGTTGCTTACAATTCCTCTCGGCGGGGACTGAGGTAGTCAAATTCTCAGAATTGCCACCACCTTTACGGCAGTTACATGTCACATGGATTTGATAGTCAGCTTCCAGTCGCGGATGAGATGATGCCTAGACACTGTGACGTCGTCTCATGCATATCACATCGTCTGTGCTCCAACACCGTTACCCGACTGGGGCGACTGGACCTTGCATTGGAGTTCAAAGCCGTACCAAGGCTGACTAAATGAATTCTCTGTATTTTGGGGCCCCTTCATTCCATCAAATCCTCGGCACGTCCAGAGGCTCTTCATCTTGTGGCCCATAGTAGCCGTGGATCGTCATTGGACTGTGGAAAACCTCGATATTTGAGACGCAAAGAACAAGAATGCGATAGGCTCAGAAGATTAATATGAAACTGCCGCGCAATTTCCAGCAGTAGATGCAAAATCACAACGAGGTAGAAGTGAGTATGCTTGGGGCCTGTACAGAGCGGATGTTCTCTTTCTGTTCGCGATGTCCTACTGCAACCCAATCACAAAATTAGAGCTTGGACAGTCTCTGAGCCTCGTCGCACAAAGACTGCAACAAATTGTGCGGAATGGTCTTGAGACGTGAGATGATTTAACGCTGTAGAGTGTTCATGCACAAGGCATTTTGAAAGGCACTCAACTATCATACTGTGTCCAGCTTCTTCATCATCGCCTCTAGGCTGACTTGCATCTCGTAGAAGATGTTGATAGCCTGGATTATCTTGCCTTCGCTCGTGCCCCTGCCACTGCGTGTGAAAGCTAGCCTCCAAGCACTCTCATCTTGCAGGATTGCTGAATAGTCCTCATCGGCAGTATTTCCAGCCGCTTCCAAGACAGAGCCTATTTCTCCATCATAATCCTCACAACGCAACTCGGATAGTTGGGCGAGAAGGGGTGGAGATATGGTGATGTGGTCAATGCCTGCCAGCACCAGGACCTCGTTGATCGATGTTAAGGAAGCGGGAAGAACATGAGTCCTCGCTCCGATCCTGCGGTAATATCGCTGTGCTACACCACAGAAGGCAAAGGCCTTGTTTTGATCCACGTAGCTTGGCACAAATTGTTAGCACTGAGTCCTGTACAATCTAGACTGGTTGCTGGACAAGCACTCGTCTGCGCCGATCGCAAGACTTTACGCATGAGCGTACATACGCCTTGGATATAGACTTACCCTTTCTCAAAATGAACCTTCAACTCATTAACATACGGCGCGATGTAAGTGCAGTTGACAGCAGCTGCCAATGCAGCTTGTTCCATGCAAAACATGGTGGTCGCTAGGCAAGCAATACCGCGTTTTTCGAGCTCACGACAGGCCTGCAGACCTTCCCACGTCGCCGGAATCTTGATACAGACGCGTTTTGTATCGTACGAGGGCGCTAGATGCTTGAAAATAGAGACAATTCCTGGAAGAGATTAGTTAGTACATTCGAGCAATGAGGCTATCAAGTGCTTGTGTGCAGGTCTTGACTTACTCTCCGCATTGTGGATCGTTTTTTGAGTATGGTATGACCAACGAGGGTTGGTCTGGATGTGTGAGTAACCCGATAAGCTCGGTACAATAGCGAGTGCCAGCCGGACCATGGCGAAGTCGACTGCTAGCTCTTCCAGCGTCGCGTCAGACTGCTGAGCCAACATCCAGTGAGCATCTCGAATGCTGTCTTTGATGAGCTGTTCGTGAATGAGATGACCATCGGCACTAGTCTTGGTGAGTTCGGAAAAGGCGATGGCCTGTTGGTAATTATAGAGCAGCCAAAGTCAGAATATTTCCGGCTTCTATTGTGA
Organism: Diaporthe sp. HANT25; assembly: GCA_013435955.1. NCBI lineage: Eukaryota > Fungi > Ascomycota > Sordariomycetes > Diaporthales > Diaporthaceae > Diaporthe > Diaporthe sp. HANT25. Next base: position 840,245 of record JACBFG010000029.1, on the reverse strand, counting down.
CGCTCGCATAGTGAAGCAGACGCGCACCTGATTAGATGTACAATCGACAAAGGGTCCAAGCTCCGTGGCCACTGGCGATGGGTTAGTCAAGAATTCGAGTTGTCAGAAGCCGAGCACGCCACCGATGTGTGTCTATAAGCCTGGAACCCTGCAAGCTAGCCGGCAGCTCTCCCGACAGACTTATAACCGCTGAAACTGTTGTTGCCGGCTACTTCATCCTTGTTCTTAGCAAGCACTCACCTTCACTGTCAAGTGTGTCGCAGTCAACCGCGCTGAGCTCGCGGAGCTTGTGCAACAACGTGGTTGAAGACATGCTGCTGGCAGGCAAGGAGAGTGTGGTTAGGAAGTTTACAGAGAAACTCAGCAATACGCGAACACGAAGTATCACTTCGGCTTGTTTTGGCACTGTTGTGTGTTTCAACGAAGCAAGAACACCTCATTATTTCAGTAGTGGGTGGTAACCACGAGATTGACAGTACGAAGTGGAGAGGGGTGAGAGTCGCCCGTCTGGTTAGGTCAAGACCTTGCCGGCGATGGTAGTCACAAGCCTGTCAAGCCCCAGATGCCCTCACTGCCAACTGTGTTACCCCGCCTCAACTTGTTTGCCTTGCCAGGCGAACACCAATAAGGGCATTGCTGGCCGTCTTGTAGCTGGCCTGGTAGCGGGGGAGGATGAACTTGGGCCTTTGAGAAGGTGGTCCCGATCGGGGACCCCCCACTCTCCGCATTTTTAAGCACTCGGCGGCCCCTGGCATGTCCGAACCCGAGCACCGCGGCTTCGGCACAAATGTCTATTGGCGAACCCAAAAGTCTAACTTCTTGCTTTCATATTGAGCCAAACAAGGCTGAATGCTTGGAAGAAGGTGGATATGCAGTTTGTGGTGCTTCCCTTCGACAGGTGTATATAAAACACAACGGTGGCTCAGTAGTCTTGCTTTGAACGAAAGGGAAGAGCAGGAGATACCTGCCCATATATGCATAAGATCTAGTAACCGCGTACTTTGGTGACGGAGGCCGATTGTGAGGCCTGTATCCAGACGAGATGCGAAGGATTGCGGCAGAATCCTGGAGGTTACGAAGAACAAAAGCAAGGACACAGGGTCAAGCCTGCGAAGCTTGGCACTGTTCCCGTGCAAGCCACAACGGGAGCGCACGGTTTCTGGGGTATCGTCATTGCTCTATTGAACGACTATGTCATGTCCATGAGCGCCGAACAGTCCAGCGTGAATATATGTAAATGACGCTCACGGGACGGACTCTTCTTTGCGGCCGCTGAGCACACCGCTAGTGGCTCCCATCGAGTGGAGCCGCGATGCCGATGTAGATGCCGGTGTAGATGCCGTCGCAGTGTTATACTGTGGAGGTAGAATGGCCTCTGGATGACTGAATCGACCTCCATAGAGGCAGATCACACTAGTAAGGTACGTAGCAGTACACATATGTATCCTAGCGTCGGACTTGTGCCGGATTTGCAAGTACCGGACACCTGGCCTGAGCGGCACGACGTGCGCAGGGTCGTAGAAAGCAGTTGCTCCTGTAGGGTTTGAAAGCTCAGGGCCAGCCAGATAATGACTGTCCCCATACACAGTAGATTGAGGTTGGTGGGGTAGTCTCCCGGGGAACTTTAACTTCGACGTGACTGTAGTAGTGACCAGTCCCAGACCACGGAATTGAATTAAGCAGCAGATGCATCTGGCGACGATGTCACCAAATTGGCTTCTGCGAGAACAAAAATGCTAATTGGGTTGTGCATATGCGCCAATGCTGGACAAGTGAGTACCAAATACCTATGTGGTTTCCCAGCCAGCAAGATCAATACGTCTTGACTGGGCCTGGGGAACCTGTAGACCCCTTTAACACTCCTGTGACGCGATTTCAGATGTTCTGGATTGACTTGTAGCTCGTACATTCCGGGTCTGTGGGGACCTGGCATTGCATGTAGCGGCAAGTCCATTGACTTTCATGTCCCGTGCGACAGTAGCCGCGATGGCGAGCTGCAGCAAAGCCTAGTCCCAGCACTGAACACGATCGGTCAATGGGCGCTTAAGCCACGCCGCCTGCATACCCACAATGTGTTTCATCATTGATGCCTTGCACCTAACGTACTGTGTAGCGCTGGAACTCGGTTCAACTGACCGTTCCGGACGGGACGTTCAACATCTCCGAAAGAGGCTGTTATTTAATCTGCGTCTCCCAAGACCAGCGCTTCTGGGTTCCAAGAAAGTAGTCCTTGCAGCGACGCCTGTTCGTATTGACCCGAAGCCAATATGTTCCTGCTCTATATTCTCGCACCACTGTGTATCGTGGCACTCCTGATCCGTCGCCTGTACAAATTCAGAAATTACCCAGATGCGCCTGGCCCAGCTCTGGCCAAATACACAAAATGGTGGTACCTAAAGAAAGTGTATGGGGGCAAATTCGAGCAATGGGATGTAGATCAACACGCTCGTCATGGTATGAAGTCCTAATCCAGTCCGATTTTCAGCTTCTGCTCGAGTATATTCAGACGTGGCGATGGCTCACACTGTCCATCGTCCAAAACATAGGACCAATTATTCGAGTCGCCCCGCAAATGTACAGCATTGGAGACCCAGCAGCCATGAAACCTATCTACGGCATTGGCTCGCCCTTGAAGAAGTCATCGTGGTACGATTATTGGGGTGATCCACGTGTACCAAATCATAACCTGTTCTCGGCTATCGACCCTTCCTTTCACGCCGCCATGCGAAGAAAGATAGCCAACCTCTACACCATGACCACCATCAAATCATACGAGCCACATGTCAACAATTGCGTACGTGTACTGCTAGAGCAGCTTGACCGGTTTGCTACAAAGGGCGAATGGTTCGACCTCCAACACTTCACACAGTGCTATGCGCTTGATGTGATCGGGGAAATAACCGTTAGTTTACTCCCGTATAATACCGCAGCTCAGCTCGGGATTATCACTAACATTCTCTTGTCTATTCTTCCAGTACGGGAATCGATTCGGTGTTTTAGACTCTGGCGGTCAAGACGTTGGTGGTATATTGGCGTCCCTTGAAAAAATGCTAGCTTTCGCAACACTGTCCGGCATTGAGCCTAGATTCCTCCCGCTCTGGTTATGGTGGTACGGGAACCCAGAGCGTCCCATCCGGGCATTCGACAACAGGCAGCAAGAGTTACGACAAGAGAAGGGTGCCGTGAATGGTGCAACAGATTTTTTCACCAAGTGTGAAGCACTGGGAAACAAAGATCCGGCTGAGTGGGCGAAATATCGGGGTCCCATGGCAATGACTCAAAACGTCGCTGCCGGCAGCGACACGACAAGCATTGCCCTGACGAGTGCAATTTTTCACATCATCAGCAACCGAGACATCTACCTCAAGCTCAAAGAGGAGATCCGAACCGCAGAGAACCTAGGCAAGATGGACGATCCAATCACTTTCGACCAAGCCCAAGCGTTGCCGTACCTTGGCATGGTGATCAAGGAAGCAATGAGAATTCATCCATCTACTGGTCTGCCACTATGGCGCGTTGTTCCCGAACCTGGCATGACTATTTCAGGATCATTCTTTCCTGCAGGAGTAAGTCTGAGTCATAGCCTCTTACGACGTATTCGATTGCTAACGAAGTTTGATACAACAGGCAATTGTGGGCATTAACACTTGGGTAGCCCATCGTGACCCTAAGGTGTTCGGTCCTGACCCCAACGTCTTCCGTCCTGAGAGGTGGGACCCCGAAACCAACGACCCGGAGAAGCTGAGGCAAATGGAGGCATATTACAGTAGGGCCACACCATCCCATTGTTGAACGCCACTTCATTCTAATACAAACGTCACCAGTGCCCTTCGGAGCCGGAACGAGAACTTGCATTGGCAAGAACATCTCCCTTCTGGAGATATCCAAAGTCATCCCGCAGCTCATAAGGCGTTACGACTTTGAATTGGCAAGGCCAGGCCAGCCGGTCGATTCCTTGAATTACTGGTTCGTCAAACAGCGCAACCTGCTCGCAAGAATTCGTACGTGAGCGGGACAGAGTCTTCTTTTAGTCTTACCATTGTATATATGCGATTGGAACAGCAGTCAGTCTATGTATGATTAAGAACAAGTGATTGACGCTATCATTCTGGTATTTTATGCTCGCTCGCGGAGACGCCAGCTTTCCAATGATATTTTGACGCCACATGCTCGTCTACAGGAACCTTTTGCCCTGGTGAATTGTAGAAGTTCTCCCTATAAGTACCTCCCTCAATATACCCATCCCAGAATAATCCTCGAGCCTTGAGTTCGGGCAGCAACAGCTCTATGATATCTTTGAACGAGCCGGGGAACAAGGCATATGCCTACAACTGTGTCAGTCAAGGGACAAAACCAATCTCGTCATCCGAGCTGGGAACACAGCGGGACCTACAAAGTTGAATCCGTCAACATCGGCTTCCTCTACCCAGGCCTCGAGCTCATCAGCAACGCGAGCTGGGGTGCCGACCAGTATTGGGCCGTTGCCGCCGATGCTAACATGTTGAGCAACAGTATCTGCAGCAATGGGGGTTAGCTACCAAAGCACCTAGGGAGACATTGAATTAAATAGAGTGAGAACCAGGCCACGGTGTGCCGACAACCTATCGTCAGATTTCGCGGCCTGAG
>JACBFG010000029.1:819895-835594 GCA_013435955.1 Diaporthe sp. HANT25 | reverse complement strand
GGGGGGGGGTCTTAAGAAGGGTGAAATTGTATCCAGAAGCTGCTTACGCTTAGTCCATTTTGAGTCTCGAGGCGCAAATCTGGCATAGCCTTCGACCGTTGATCTGCGACAAGTCAGCACCAGCTATCGCAGCTATGCAAGTCCCCGACTGGCAACATTTTGGTCCTCACCTCACGGCATTGCTTTCCACCTGGCGAAGCTCCTCTTCATCTCCGTATTTGCTTAGGTCAATGCCGGTCCACCCTGCGAAGAGTGCAAGAGCGCCTTCATGGGACGCATATTGCTGATAGTCCGTCAATTTCGCCAGGGCCTCGCTTTCGGTCCTTCCAAGGATCGGCGTCACAAGCGCTAGAACTTTGAGGTTGGATGGGTCTCTTCCAAACTGCTCGCGGGCGAGCTGTCGAACCTCGGCGATGTTCCGTGCGCACACCTGGGGTGAATGTGCTGAAACAAATATTGCCTCTAGTTACCAGCAGACTGTCAGACAGCTTCTCGGCTTCACTTAAGCAGCCGTATTCCATAAGCTTACCTGCGTGCTGGGCCGCAAAGACCTTGCCAGCGCGTGACGTGCCTGCCTGCAAGAGCAGCGGCGTGCGTTGTGGACTGGGTTGCACAATATGCGGCCCTGGTACAGTAAAGAATTTCCCCTTGTGGTTGATCTGTCTCACCAAATCGGGAGACGTGTACACCCCATTTTCGCGATCCAGCTGCACCGCATCGTCTCGCCAGGACGATTGGAATAGCTTGTACATGACCTTGATGTACTCTTCGGCTTGTGCATAACGATCGTCGTGCTGCGGTTGCTGTGTCTGCCCCATATTGCGTGCTGCAGAGTCGAGGTAACTCGTGACAATATTCCACCCAAGGCGGCCTTTTGTTAGATGATCCAGAGTTGACAGCCGGCGAGCTAAATGGTAAGGCTGTTCATAAGTCGTTGACACCGTCACACCAAAGCCGATACTGCGAGTTGCAGCGGCCATCGCCGAAACAACCGACAAGGGTTCATTGACGGGCCACTGCGCGCCAGATATGACAGCAGGATCTAATGACTGCTTATAAACATCGTAGCCACCGAGCACATCGGCTATAAAGATCCCGTGGAACTTCGCTTCCTCTAGCAGTTTCGCGAGTTCGACCCAGTGATCCACGTCTGTGAATCTCCATGACTGGTCTTCTGGGTGCCTCCATAGCCCTGGAGATTGGTGGCCACTGCCTGAGCTTATATTTTCAGCCTCGGGAAAAGATCGTATGGTGACCAAGGTAGCCTGAATAAACTTACACATTTCGACGAAAGCATTGACGATAAGACGCTTCTTGCCCTTTGACCCGCCATTATTTTGAGAAGACATCGTAATTATATCGGTATAAGAATTGTCAAGTTCCCCGGCGCTCCGCGTGTGGTTGGAGACGTTGAATGGGGCTGGCTGGTGATGATGAAAGCAGCGAGGGAGTATCTGGGTAGAACAAGCATCAACAAGCAATTATCTTCAATACTTTGACCGCACTAGACTTGTGTGCTACTGATTTGCATCTTCACGAAATCAGATCCAATGCCCGGGCCGGTAATTTCACGTGTCGCGTCGACAACTGGTCCAAGACGCTTAACGGACAATTGCGCCATCGCCGTGCGGATGATGCACTCAGCTCCGGCCAACCCCTCGATGATGCAACCGCATTGGACCAACAGGAGACATTAGATACGGACGAGCTTCCCCACAAAAACGCTTTTCTGCGCGGGACTTAGCAGCTGTTCATCGTCATCAGGGGGGTATTTCCGGCTACTTGGCGATCTTGTGGAGGGCGTGGGGGGAACCAGAAAGCTAGAGGATGATGAAAGATGTCAGATATTTGCGCCATACTTCAAGACTGGGTCTCGGCTGTCGCATCATGGCCGTCTTCGGACGTGTTTGTAATCACTGATACGAACTGATCATTTCCTCTCTGCCTTTGCGTCCCCTCAATTGAGCAGGGCTGCGGGACTTCTGTAACAGCTCCCAGTGCCATATCACACGTGAATCCAAGCGGCAAGCTTTCAGACTCGGCATCTTCGCTCATCATCCCTGTAACAGACATATTCCTGCAAAATTTCTATTGAAGAATGAGTGGCTGGTCAATACTTCGAAAGTTCTCTGGGAAGAAGAGAAAGGCATCGGCTATTGGGCTTGCAGAACCGAGTGACACCGTCCCTACCGCCACCATGGCACCAATCGCAGTCCCCGAATCTCAGACAATTCTCTTGCTGAAAGGGCCAAAACAGCCATATGAGCTAGTCGAGAACTATCCTATTCCTGAACTCAACTCGGCCTCTGAAGTACTGGTCAAGACACGGGCGATCGGCCTCAACCCAATAGACTGGAAAGCACCGTGAGCGCACACGTCCTGCCTCGTGACCGTACTCGTACACGAGAACATGCGCTGACTCGGACCGTGCCTGCAGTGATTTCAACTTCGCAATCCCAGAGCTACCTTACATTTCCGGAAGAGAGCTCTCTGGGAATATTTGTCGGATTTCGGATTCGTCCTCACGTTTGAAACTTGGTGACCGTGTAAGACTTCGAGTCCTGGCGGAAATTCAGCGACCAATACCAATGATTGACCATTTCACAGGTGATTGCTATATCAACCGACTATCGTGATCTGCGAAAAGCGGCTTACCAGGAATATGTTGTCAGCTTTGACTACAATGTGGTCAGGCTACCCCCGACTCTGTCTTACGAAGAAGGATCGACGCTGGGCGTAGCTTTTGTCGCTGCATCTTTAGCTTTGGGCATCTGCATGGGAGTCAACTTCAATGAGGTCACCGATGGCCCCGATCTTCTGAAACTCGTCAAGTCGGCTGACCCAGACTCCATTCCGGAGGATGTTCGGGCAGAGACTTTGAGAGGCATCCCAGAGCACGAACGTGCGAAACCCGGTGACTGGATCGCCGTATGGGGAGGTCAGTGCAAGGTTTAATCTTCTGCATGATCTACAAAATGCTGACCAAATGTTCGCGCAGGCTCAGCAACATCGGCCAATCTTACTGTCCAGCTTGCGAGGCTCGCAGGACTCAAGGTGGCAACTATCGTGGACAGCGCCAGGCATGGTCTGCGTATATCAAACCATAGCTCGATCCGCCCGGATCTCCTGATTGATAGCCATGACCCGCAAAGAGCTATCGAAGTCCTCAAGGCGAATGTGGGTGACGATTTGAGGTTCGGCATTGATACGCGTGGCAAGGACACAGCTGCGAAGTTATTAGAGGCACTGACAGATAAGGATGCATCCGGCGGCATGAGACCACCATCGCCTCCAGCCACTCCGCGCACGTCCTCTACTCTGTCTGCCCATCTAATCGGGTTGACTGGACTGCCCAAGCAGTCTTCAGCTGAGGGAGCTGCAATGCACTCCGTGCCCATCAAGCTATTTCACGAGGTGCCTGCAGTTGGGCATGCTTTGGTAACTTGGCTCGAGAGGTTACTTTCCCAGGGCCTTGTCTCACCGCCAGAAATAATTGATATCGAGGAGGGTCTAGAGAACGTGAATGCAGGTCTTGACCGCATGAGAAAAGGGGACATCAGGGGTGGGAAACTGATTGTGAGATTGAATGATGCGCAATAGAATTAGAGGGCCTGTAAATAGACATTGTCCACGCGGCTGCCCAGACCAGACTAGTCTAGATCATCTCAGGTTTTGGACGCTAGCTTTAAGATGTAAATAAAAAAGTGCAAGAGCAAGTATTTCCACTGCCACCCAGAACGATTTGAAAATAAGAAAACGTCAGGTACGGAATATCTTTTACTATATTCATGCAGGAATGGCAATAAACCTGAATCAAGAACGGTCGAATTGCACAAATTTTAGGGAAATGAAATTTAGTTAGTGAAAAGGAACAAGGAGACGACATGTTTTCCGAAAGTCTCAGCCACCCCGATATTATCTCAGTGACATGTTGTATCTGGATTTACATAAACATACTTGATCGCACATGCATCACATCCCAGTGAGTGATGACTCTCCATGAGACTTTGAAATACTACAGAACAGAACAGCAGCCTCTACGCGCATCTAATCAACCTCTCTGGTGTCCGGTTCCATTTATCCTGTTGTACAATCTCACTCTGATCCTGCCACACTGCTCGGTAATTATGAGAGTCCCTCCGAGTCCTTAGTCACGACGCCCTTGTAGTCAGGTGTATCAGTACCTACAGCTGATGACACAGCTTCGGTTGAATCTTCAACTTCAACACCAAATTGTCTCACAACTAGCCAGGCGGGAGCTACTGCTACAGCCCACAAGGCAAAGTTCATATAGACACCACCGTGCTCTGCGAAAACTGTGAGGGACTCGAGGCCGTAACTTAAGGCCTGCCATGCTGATTCCGTTCCTCGAAGGAGAGCAGCATATCGAATGACTTGAGGTTCTTCTCCACCGGCGAGATTTTGAACAACAAAGTATCTGTCATAAGAATTTGTTACTCATACAGACTTCTAAGGGAAGTTCATTGTCGATCGTTAGAACTTAAAAAAGTGTTATCACTTACAAGTATAAGTAATTGAGTTGGAAGCCAACTGTCAAGAAAATGAAGACTCCAAATCCTTGACCAAAGCCTGGGTCTGACCAATCGTACGTTGGGTGTGTGAGACTGAATTTAGTCACCATCACTGTAGCCCATATCCACCATGCACCTTGCAAAGTGACAATGACGGCAAAAGCAATTCGAGTGCGACGCTTCAAAGGTATTTTGGTTCGATCAATCCAGTACTACAAGCAGAGGAGTTAGTTTTGAGGAACTTTTGTAAAATTTCTCAACGAGATCGTCAACGCATGAAAACCTACGCCGAGAAAATTGCCTGAGATGATGGCAGCAAGGCCACCTAGGAAAGAGCCAAGTGCTCGTGCGCGAACACTGAACCATACTATTCATACGAAATTGTTAGACTTCAAGACTAAGCCACATAATTAGTTTCGATTGACTCACAAGATAAGTACGTGAAGAACACTGCCTCTGCAAAGACTGCCTGGCCGATGAACGGCACGATCAAGAGGAACTTTTTGGTGATAAAAAGTCTCGCAGTCTTTTTCATCTCAAACCAAGGATTCTGAAGAATCTCCAGGCTGACTTTCTTCCCATCTTTTCGCTGCACTCTATCAGGCTTGTTGAGTAGAAGAGCGACAAGTGGGCCGGCGGCTTGAATCGCAATAAAGAGGATGTAAACCGTATAGCTGACTTGACCAGCGGTATTTCGGTCGGCGTTCAGACCCAGGTTGACGGCTCCACCAATTATCTGCCCCGACAATCGGTACGTGAGCCAGTAGCCCAAAGCTTTCCCTTTGTTCCATGGCTCGGGATACGCGATCGCAATAGCTGCTTCTGCCATCCAAAACACACCGGCTGATATACCGCAGAGTGCTGCTCCGAAGAGTAAAAGCCAGTCCACATCGTACCTACTTTTGGTGTAAAGACCGGCAGCGTAAGGAGCGTAGCCAATGCTGTGGTCAAGGAGAGAGATTAGCATAAGAATTTCAGCTCAAAGGGCGTGATTCCCTTAAGCCTGTCGGTCGGTACGGGTCGGAGAAGCATCCCAGAATACTCACGTTCCAAAAATCAGGGCGCCCTTTATCCCGATGTAATGCACCATTGCACTCGAGAAAAAACACGACACGACCATCAAGCAGAAGGTCAGCGCGTTCGCCGCATTTGAAAGAGCCGGACTGGCTGTCCCACCAGCCCCAAGAGAGTTCATTGCAGTCCATATTCCTGGAGCTGCAAAGTTGCAGAGGCCGAGTATCGTGATGTTGAAGAAGGTAGATCGATACCATTTCACCTTGCCTTCACCATTTTGCCACTGTTAGTGGGATTCGGCTCGTTGTCTGGCAATAGACCTACCGGATGCCTCGAGAGGCTCACCAATGGACCCATTACTGGGCTGTGATTCCGATTTGACAGTCATAATATACACGAAATGATGTCAAGTGACAAGTGATGGGACGGAGAGAATACTGTGGAGGTAGACTCAATCCTACCCACCGTAGCAGCACTGGACCTGCTGCTTGGCTGGGGCTGGCTGGCTTGATATTGGCCGTGCCTGAGAGTTTTTGTCGGTGAAACTTGGCACCGCACTGGCTTCTAGTCTCTCGCACCTGTATCGGAACATTTTGCCAATCGGTCTCGATCCTTTCCGATAAGGCAATTTCGAGTGAAGCACGCCATTGCTATGGAGGATGGCAAACCACGCCCTATGGACTAAACATTTAGCTACGAAAACTCTAGTCTCCACTCAATCGGTCACGAAATGTCCAGGGTCGGAAACGCGACCTGTCAGTAGCATCGAACCTATTGATACGAAGCCTTCTATTGCGGATGAATTGCGCCGATGGTTATGGACCGAGTTACCGAGTTAATGGAAACGATACGTGAGTTTAATCGAGTTGTTAGCAGGTATCCCATCTGCTATTATCGTCTAGACTACACTGTCTTCAGACTGGTAAGACACAAGCCCATCATGTAATAGCTAGATCACAGTTCCGATTAGACAATTGGCTGCTCACCCCTGATCCACTGACTGCATTGTCTATTGGCTATTGGTCGCTCGTCTGAGGCTTCTGATTGATCATGCAGATGCCTTGTGCATCTCGGGGCATTCGCGCATCATCACCCTTTGCCCCGAAACCAAGACTCTACGGTAGTTGCCACCAAGACTCATGATGGTCTTTGAGGTTAATATCTTGAGGAACCTTCAAGTAGCTGGTCATGTCTGACTGTGGGTCGTTCTCTGCCCTTGTGCCTCCATTGCCAAAGTACCATAGCAGACTGTTACCTTGACTTTCGGCCAAGTGCTCATACTCGAAGTCCTCCCACCTTGGCTCCCTCCTGATGGAGGTGATATGGTTTGAACTCCCTGGCCAAATTCCATGGATTCTCGCTCCAGGATTTCCGCCATTGTACCAACTCGAGCATCCTTCGACCAAAACAGTCTTTGCGAAGAACGCATCGCAGTACTCGACAAAATCATCCGCAGCCTTCTTCTTCGGTGTGATGGATTTGATGCCCTCCCGTGAGGCTTTACGCAGAATCTTTGCATAAAAGGTGAGCTGCGTCTCAACGCTCTGGGGCACTGTGCCGCTAGGCCCAGTCGCGTGTGGGCCATGAACGAAGAACAAATTCGGAAAGCCTGGTGTTGCTGCTCCGAGGTAAGTGTATGGAAATCCGTATTCTCCATCGGGGTGCCACAAAGACGAAAGTTCGCAGCCGGAAGCTCGAATGGGAAATGGAGGAATCATATCGCCATTCGCACCTGTGGCGCAAAAGATCGCGTCAACATCCCGCTGGGTTCCATCAGCAGTCTCGATGCCCGTCTTGGAGAATCTCTTAATAGGTTGGCGTATGAAATCAACGTTAGGCTCCTGCAAAGCTTCGAGATAACCGGGCCCGGGGGTAAGACGGCGGCAGTTGGGACCAAAGTCAGGGACAAGCTGTTGCAATAGCTCTGGCTTCTTGGAGAGTCGAGCCTTCATGGTTTCGGTGAAGAATTGACGCACGTTGTCGTTGGCCTCCCCTTTGAGAAAGGTTGCAAATTTGCGCCAATACTTATCCTCCAGCTCCTTTCTGAATGCGAGGTACGACTGAGGATCCTCGAGAGACTTTTTCTTCTCATCTGGGATTGGTTGAGCCTCAAGTGTTCGCTCATCGCCAGCCCAAGATGCAGCAATCCAGGTTTTGCTCCTGGCATAGTGATCCAGTCTAGCGACCTTGCTTTGGAGATTTGCAACCAGTTGGATTCCGCTTGCTCCATTGCCTATAACGGCAACACGCTTCCCCGTTGGATCAAAATCAGGGTCCCAATGAGAAGCATGTCGTAGGATACCAGTGTAGTCTGATAACCCAGGGTAGGTGGGTAGTTTCCACGCGTTAAATCTCCCGATGCAAGTCAACACGAAGTCAGCGTGATCCTGGACAACGGAACCGGATGCAAGGTCGGCTATCTTCAGAGTCCACGAGCCGGCCGCCGGGTCCCAACTGGCATCTTCAACTTGGTGTCGAAACCTGGCGTATTGATAGACATCATACTTCTTAGCCACTGACTGCCAGTAGTCTCTGATCTCTGCGCCCGGGGCAAATTCGTCAGACCAGTCAGTCTTCGGGCTGAAAGTGGACTGATAAACATGTGATGGAATATCACAACGCACACCCGGATAGATATTCTCGAGCCAAGTCCCGCCCTGGATACGTCAGCAAACATCTCAGGCATGCAATCAAGAAGCAAAGACATGCAACCGCCCTCCCTTCGGAGTCATTCAAATGTGAGGGGGGAAAAAGCTTTCGCTGCACAGAAACTTACAAAATCAGGGTTCTTCTCGTAAATAATGAGTTCAATACCAGGAACCTTCTCTGGCAACAAGCAACCCGCTAAGATACCCGCTAATCCTCCCCCGATAACAATGACCTTTATCTTGCGGGGCTCGTCCACAAAGCGATCGACCAAGCTCACTCTAGATTGAGGATATTGGAGATGCTTTGCCTCTTCAGTCGGCGGCGGTGCGGTCGTGCTGAAGCCATGTTCAGGCTCGGCCGCAGCTATTTTCAGCGCGACACTCACTCCATCAGCGCCATTACCAACCACAGGTTCGGTGGTATGCAACAGCGTGCCGTCAGCTGTCGCAATGGGTGCCATATGGAAGAGTCTTGTGCGTTGAGATAATCCAGGTCAGAAAAGGTCGGTCCAGTAGACGGTCTGCTTGAGTGGTCTAAAATCGATGCAGAATATCAGCCGTCAATTCTGTCGTAGCTCAGTTCTGGTCTAAGCGTCTAATTAATGAGATTAAAATGACAAATGCGAGTCCTCGCGCTGGATGGATACTGCAGTCGCCCTCTACGGTGGCGGGTCGCGCGTGTACACCCCTACAGGTTTGCCATAGTCGGCCGGGATGCCGTTGCCGCATGGCCGTTGAGCACGTCAGAGCACGTCGAAACTCGGAACGCTGACACCATCCCCACCGGCCGTGTTTCGGAGATAGAGGTAGAGAAGTGTGAATTCACCACCAGAACTTAATGTCAAATCGTCGTGCGAATCAGTTTCCCTTCATGTGTCAGATCTCATCAAGACATTGACAAAGTATGCTAAATTCTCCACTGTCCCCACTCAACCTCTGCCTTCAAATCTATGCGTATTTCTGATCAATTACAGCCCTTGACCGGAAGGAGGGAGAACAGAAATTCTGCTTGCCGATCTTCCGTATTTTTCTCTGCTGGGGATTCCTCTCACCTACACCCGGAGTAACGTGGGCTAAAATGCCGTCCTCGCCTGAAAAAGGACTAGTACATGCATGCACCAGTTGAATCGAACACATGATAAACGAATGATCGCTCGCATGGCCCATCCTTACATTGGAACCAGTGTCTCTGAGTGTATCCCAAGTAGCATGGGTACACACAGGCAGTCAGGTTCAAACAGGGCTCGTGAGAGTAACATGTTCCTGGCCGACAGAATATTTGAATGGGTAAACTTGTTTGATATTAGATATTACCCCTCTAGCGTAGCGCTGCGACCATCAAAGCCGTCCTTTTCTTTGCGCAACTTGACTATTTGTGGTATCATGGAAGAGCTTCTTGCTATTTCAATTGATACAAAAATTCTGAAGACCGTGCGACTTTATATGTCCTTAATCAGGGAAGCATACACAAGAGATTTGAGAACTCGTAAGCGCTGTCGCGAAAATCTTGTTTGCAAATGGCCAAGTCTCAGAGCGATAAAAATACCTAGGTGTCTAAATATTCGAAGCCGCCTCGCTATGACTGCTAACAAGACAAAAGCGGATATCATTGCACATTGAAAGCAGCAATAGAGACCACACTTCAGAGTGCCAGCTAGCGCCCCCCAGGATGAGGACGAAAGCCCGTTGCCTTCTTCTCGATCGGGGCGGTCATTGGTAGAACACCGGCGTTTTCGAATGACCGAAATGTCTCGATCCAAGTGTCGTATGTGTCATCGAACCGCGTCCATCCGAACTTACGTGCTTTGGAAACGGTGGTTATGGCCAACCAGCTTTCACCTAAACCCCAATCAAGAATATCCCAAGTTGCCCAGTCGAAAGCCTCAGAATTGCCACCATTCTTTGCTACCATTCGTTCCCACACAGGTTTCTTGTCTTTGGCCCATTCGACCATTTTGATCTGGCTTTCCATCTTGTTCGTTTCTCCGTTCGCTGTCCACGCTGAGTCAGGGACTTGTGGTATCTAGATTTTCTTTTAGCCATCTCATATTGCAGTATTACAATACTTATTCGTGAATGGACTAACCTCGATTCCGAAGTGCTCACCGAGTCTCCCCCAGAAGTACCTCCAGACAATGTAGTCCCCATTATTATGATTGAACGCCTCGTTCTTCGTATGCTCATGAGTAGAAGCCCACACGCTCATGTCTGCAATGCTTGGCGCGTAGGAAGCATCATCGACGGCATTATAAAAGAATTTGTTTCCCGGGAACATTGGGTTTTGACCAAGTTCCTTACAAATGAGGAAGTAGATAGCCAAAGTGAGTGCCATGGACATACCATTTCCTGAGCCGCTCAGTGTCAGCTTCGTCTCAAATACTTAGTTGATGGCACAAGCGACAACATGAAAATCCACGCCACGTACCTGCAGGTGTATAGCCGATAATGCCCATAGGACGAATGATATTCCAGTGCCATCCGCGCTTGGCGGCCAAATCAAACATAAAGTCCTCTTGAATATAGTAGAAGTTTTCTCCGTAATCTTCGTAGCGAGCCATTCCTTCATGAACTGGGACTTCCACGGGACCAAGGTGAACCCCATAATTCTGATTGCGTAGATTAGCACAATACTTCGCGGTATGCTAATTAGGACTGGGCTGGACCAAGCCACTACCGGCCACTATCGTACCTTGCCTCCAGTGTGAAGAATGACTCTTTGCAAGAACTTGCTGGACTGATCAGTAGCTAAAAGGAAGTTTTGGAACAAGGGGACGTTGAAATCTTTCAGCTTCGCAAAATCCACATCATGGACATAGGATGCGAAGAAGGCGTGTGTCACATCGTGGCACAGGGGCTTCATCAACTGAACAAGCTCATCGGCAGGTTTCAGAAAATCCAAGGCAATGAACCTAACACGGGGATCCTGCCATAGTGGCCATTTGGGGATACGTCTTGTTGTTATCACAATCTTGGACCTGTTGTTACTCAACATAAAGGACCTGACAGTTGCATCTCCTGGGAGGCTTACCATTCTGACGCAGGTTGACGGATAAGATGCTCAATGAGGGCATTTCCAGTGATTCCATTGGCACCGGTCACGAACGCAACTTTGGCGCTGGGATGGTGGGTTGAAGCCATCGCGCCTGTCGTCGCACTTCTCAATTGTTATAGTCCTGTATGTGGTCTGCTTGAGTCTTGTCGGTGACTGAGATTTCGTAGAAGTTTGTTTCCCTGAACTGTTTGTTGAGAGCTTTGAAAGGGATACTAGTGCCGGCGTAAGCAATTGACTATCTTTTGAAATCGACGTTGTCCCAGATCATGGAGACGGTGTGCCAACGAAGGGAGCCAAGGCTACTGCTATTGAATTCAAAAGAGCTGGCTCCTTCAGATGGTCACTTATCCTTCTAGAAAATGTGAATGGTAAAATCTCAGGTTCTCGCTCTTCGCTCTTCGCTTTTTGCCACAATATGTGGATACGCGTGATGAAGTGACGCATGATAACACTTTTGACGGATTTAGAGTCCACCGCGTCCGGAAATATACGCTTCACCACCAGACCATTAAAATCCATGGCGATACTTTCTCTAGCCATGAAAGTCTCGTACTTCAGTCATTACATACACTCTATTGAAGTCTTTTTAGATCTAGAATCAAGCACTGTGCCTAAAGCCATTTCGCACACCAGGATCCTCGCTTATTAATGCTGTCCCTAAATGATCTTGGTTCCCATAGACTCTACAATCCCGAATATGAGGCAATTTCTGGCTTGCTAAATCCGTTGGATCGTATTGAGAAACAGACGACTTCACTCCAGCGAAAGATGTGGGACTATCATAAGTTTCACAAAATATGGTGAGTATATCTCGCAGACCCACTTGCGCTTGACTGCCAAGGCAGAATGAAGATACTGGTGTCTCTGATGTATTTTAAATGAAGTCAGGCTCAAAGATGCAATCAGTGTTATCACGAATACCGAATATGTGAGCAAGTCGGCGATACTAACAAATCGACAGGCCCTGCGTGTC
The DNA here is from genome assembly GCA_013435955.1 of Diaporthe sp. HANT25. Taxonomy (NCBI): domain Eukaryota; kingdom Fungi; phylum Ascomycota; class Sordariomycetes; order Diaporthales; family Diaporthaceae; genus Diaporthe; species Diaporthe sp. HANT25. Next base: position 823,375 of record JACBFG010000029.1, on the reverse strand, counting down.
GAACAATGAGACGAATATACCATGAGTTGGGTCGACGTCAATCTGCACAAAAATGCTTGGTGAGATGTGCACAGTACCTAGGTACCATCCTGGCGGCTAAGTCTTTTCCCTGTGGTGTGGGTCATTTGCGGCCCATAGAACCGGGCGGGGGGCATTTAGAAGCAAGCCTGAACGTCCGCGGATATTCCAAGGATGATCGATAAGGCCCGGCCTTCATATTGCTGGGCTGATACGATGAAGAGCAGCATAGCACCAAAGTCAGCGAAACATACACGGGAAAATATGAGAACCACAAAGTTGATTCCTTGTCCTTGGAGCGGTGAGGAGAATCTATTAGCTCAGAACCAACACTCGAACGAGCACTGACATCGAATGAACCGCAATATCTATTCAATTCACGTAAGAGCCTCGTTCAAGATGAAGGCAGTGTGCTTTGTATTGAAGAAAAACGTTGTATATATACATGAACGAACGAATTTATATGTACCAAGAATATATGTCTAGCTGCAGTCTTGTCTTCCTTTATAAGTTTACCTACCACTCAAGGTCTCGCCCGTACATTTCCTGCACAGTCAAATTAGACGGCGATGCTTGGGTCCGCGTTCTCCACCAGCATCTGCGCGTACTCCTCAAACCACTGACCAGCCTTGGGCGCACCGTCCATGCCACACTGGCCGTCACTCTCGCCGCCAGGCTTGATCCAGACAATGCTGTCGACGAGAGGGTTATCGACGGCGGTACCGGGCTTGATACCGAAGCCAGCAGGAGCCACGTTGCACCATTCACCCCTGAAATTGTCAGCATTTTGCGGCTCAGAACAGCGAAAAGAAAATGCAACGGGGGTCGAAATGAGCAGGTTGATGATCAGGAAAGGAGATAGGAAAAGGAGGGGCGACATACCACTCTTCTCTCGCACCTGGCAAAGCCACACGACCCTGGTCGATAATGAATCGAGTCGGAAGCCCCTCGGCCTCGAGAAATGGGGACAGTGAGGTAGCATAGCTCGATTCATCCGCAGAGTTGCTGTACTCGGTGTAGGGCTCTGGGACCTCAGCCTTGAACGGGTTGTAGTTGGAGACATTAATTGCATAGCCTCGAATGCGCGTCCCATTTCCAGCTTGGCGGACGACCTCACCAAACACCTCAGCAGCTGTGGTCAGATGCGGTCAGCCAAAATACTGATGCAATAAGGCAAAATTCAGGTAGCGACATCACATACTTGGCTGTAAGTTGTCGTCCCAGCCAAGCCAACCGCCGTGCGCAGCATCGATGTAAAGATGAACATTGTCGAATTGCAAGCTGGAGATCGCATGAGCGATGCCCTCTTTGTAGGCATCAGCTGCATTTGCGCACTTTTCAACATTCATGTTGGTGACGAGATTGCCAAGTGAGTCCGGTTCCAAAACAATTGCGAAGGTGAGGTCAGTTGCGGCAGATACTTTTTCCGCATATGGCTGAATGTATTCTTCCTTGTACCGCTCCAAGCCATTTTCCGAGAGAGTGAGCTCTCCGGCGCTTTCTCCTGCGCTGCAGTCTCTATCAGGCAGGTTGTAGAGAACAAGCCCAATGATCTGCGTCTGTCCAGTCTCGGCCTGGGCAGAACGGGCACCCTCAATGGCAGTGTCGATATGGGCGAGACTAGCAATCTACAGCATTAAGGGTCAGCTATCAAAGCACCGAATAAGTATTTCGACACGAATATAGAGAGGATTGGGTCACGATGCAATCATAAACTGCCTTAGACCTGCAGCTTATAGAACCTTTGGAGGCAAAAGGCTGCAAATGGAAGGAGTTCTCGATGGAATTGGAATTATGTCCGAAAGCTGCTTACATCGGATACCCACACAAAAGTGCCAATGTCCTGAATAGCTCGGGTTTTCTCCGCGTTGGCAGTATCGCCCGCTGCTTTGAAGGACTCAACTGTCTGGTCGAGTTTCTCTGCATAGGTCGGGTTGACGAAGAGCTTCTTGCCATCGAAAGGGTTGCTAACGTTATCGGCCTGTCTGCGAAGAAATCGGTTTCCAACCCGGGGCATTACTGGACCGGCCGCAGACAGCACTGCAAAAGATAAGGCAGTTAAGGTGGAAGACCTCATTTTCAAAGAGCAGACTTGAATCGTGACAATCTCGTGTTACTCCGGTTGCTTTTGCTGTGGTTGGCTTTTGGCCTGCGCTAAGACAGCATCGCCATTACACAAGAGCTCAGACGGTTGATCTTTATACATCAGTCTCCCACCATGCTGCTGCTGATGAGCTTTCCTTCACTGGTATTCGGACCGTATAATCAGAAGCGTTAATTGCCTAGGGGCCTTGGTTTGCTCCGATGCTAGACGAACCGCCTTGGCGCCTAGCTAATCCCACAGATGTCAACAATTTTCGCTGTCAAGGGACCTCGTGATGCGACAAGGCAACAGAGACTTGCAAACCAGACAAACCCTGGCGTTCTGGCAGCGACCCGCAATTGTCTCCATCAAAGGAATGATATGCCCAGCTTTCGGAGGCTGCCACGCCGTCGGGACGAGCCGGCTCGTCGAAGGTAGATGAGTAGAGAGCGCCGAGCCGATCTAAACCCAGTCCATAATCGCAACAGAGTATCTTCCATTCGGAACAGGGGCCGAAGCCAAGTCGGGCCACGGAGGAGAATCCCGCCCATCCGATGATGATCAGAATGAAGTTGCGGCGCCGCTGTCTGAACATTACCAACCATAGCATGATTGACATTATTGAATAAGACTTCCAGTATTGTTTGAAAGTTTCTTAGGCACTTCTCTGATCGTTGATTCCTAAGAGCGATTGGTAATATAATTATTTCGTCTCTCCCGAGGTCATCAACGTCCTTGTGCGTATGTGCTGTCTGCGCATGGCGCCACGTCTCTAGGAGTGCGTCTGCTCCACATTAAACTACAAAAATCCCAGACTATTAGCTGGTTCAAGTTCAGGAAGGCTTTATAAATTCCTCAGCTTTCAAGACACGATTCATCGCGTAAGCTTACACTTTCTCAAGTCATTTTCTAAGACATTTTGTCGCAAACATGACTACATGTTTGTCAATGAATGAATATTGCTTTGATTGTCATCCATGCATGTGAGCTTGATTTTTGGGGCATTGTGTCTGTAGAACTTTGGTCATAATCGCCCAGGTACAATGACCTTGAGGTTTCTGCCAACGGACAGCCGCTGGGAGCGCCAGAGGATCGAATTGGCTATCACGACCGTATTACCAAGCCACCTGTTGCCAGAAGTGAGTTATGGAATAAATCCGTCCTTGTTGTAGTCTTTAGCATGATGAACTCTCCAGAAATTGATGTATTGAGTCCCGTAAAATGTATATGATTGCAACTAACAAGTATATTTCGCCCCCTGTTATTTTACATGGTGTGTACTGAAGATGTCATTGCAATTCTGTCAAGTATTTCCAATAACTATAGAATTCCAGGGGTCATGAATATCATCAACTCGCCATCAAGCCGCTAAGCACGGT
>JACBFG010000029.1:716474-819871 GCA_013435955.1 Diaporthe sp. HANT25 | reverse complement strand
CCCCCCCCCCACTATGGGCCTACTCAGAGCATGGACAGTGTACTAGTTGTCTTTTGTTATCGCCACGATTCCGCGCTTCCTTCTTGTTGTCGCCTTGAGGCTTCGATGGAGTTCTGATGCTATCTTCTGGTATATATCTTGCGAGGGGGTGCAACGGTCTCGACTGTTCGTGTTTCAATTACTCGCGGCCGGGTCCGATGATATGAACGAGAGCGTCTTCTTCCGCGGCTGTGTGAGTGGTAATACACAGGCCGCCTCCGACGGTACCTGCGCCCACCTAATGCAAAACAACAACACCACAGAATCCAAAGAGCCAGAAGCAAGAACACAACTGATGCAATGACGATACCCGCGATTGCACCAGCAGAGAGCGGCGTCGGGTCGTAATAATAGGGGTCATAGTAGACAACGTCGGCTTGTTGATACTGAGGCGCCTGACTCTTTCGTTAGCCAAGGTGACGGGGTGTGAGAGCAAAGTATACTGCCTTATTACTTCAATGCGCCCAAGTTCCTATCAAATACATACCATGTTGGAATGCTGCAAGGCAAAGGGCAAGTAGAGGGCTGCCCGACAAGAAAGGGCGAGGAGGATGTGTCCCCGGTGAAAGTTCGCAATGGGGCGGTGAGGGATTTCATATCCGCATTACATTTGCCTCTTCAGCCGCTGTCATCCAAGGTCCTAGCACACCCCGTTCCAGGTGAGATAGTTTGACGGCGCCACATTGCCAAGCTCAGCAAAATCCAATGAGATGACCGGACCGCGAGAACGAGGACTTGATTTTTGGGCGAAATCTGCAAGATCCACGTCATATTACACCACCCGAAGCACAACTGGGCGGATCTAACATCTTTTAGTTGGGGAAAATATGCAGCCCTAAGAAGCACCGGTCTATTTCTTGAGTTGGACATGAGTAGCGGCTTTTGATAATGCCTGTTGTATTACATGGTTATCTCATTACCCCACTTCCATACCGTGCCGGCTTCGAAGAGCATTCACTGCAGCTCAGCCTTAACTTGGCTGAGTTGGGAAAAGTATACAAACTTGGTTCTGATTTCAAGAGCTAAGCACAGTATTCGGAACACTTTTCATTCAGGACCAGTACATAAACATCCTGGATTTCAGCATCAGCACACGAGGTTATACCGACCGATTATATCTCGGTACTGCAAGACTCACTTTAACGTTGGGGATGTTCCATGAATAGGGTAACATTCCCAGGTGTAAGGTACTGTCTCCAAAGCCGTCCTTTAAGAGACAGCCGGTGTTTGAAACATTGGACCTTGCGGTCGTTGATCCCAGACATACTTTGCCAAACTTGGAGATGGAATTTTGTTTCCAGCCAAGGAAGGCTCAGATTCACCCCTCTGCCCATTTGCGACCATCACAAGGCCGCGCCTCGCACTTTCAATACAGTCACCGGTGTGCTCGGCCGAAACACGGCATCTGCCTGCCACTCAAACCAGTCGTGCGAATGTCACGTAGTCTGCTCTCGTAAGCTATTCAATTGAACACAAGTCGCGATGGGAAGAGCACCCTGGCCATGGCATACAAGCTGATCTAGAAACATTTCTTGACGCACAACCAGCAAGGTGACGGAATCAAGACGAGGGAGAAAAACAGAAGAGTGTGCATGTTCGCACGTGTGTGCTGTTCTCTGCGATAAACCGAGTCTAGTGAGCTTTCACAGCATCAGTGCCCGATGAAGACTCAGGACCTAAAGCCGAGCAAACTGTTGAATAGGGTTTACTTATCGTGTCTCATCACTTTTGATTAGCTTGTGATTCTCCACAAAACACACGGCTAGATCCTTAGATAACACACTTGGCGACAATACTACTAGTAGTGATGTGCTGCAAAGTGGATCTCTCTGTAAATCATGCACTCGCTGTGTTTGAGCGCATTCCCGTTGCGCCCGCTTGCACTCCGGGTTAACCCGACGACGAACGCAGTTAATGGCCTGGATCCAGACCATCAGGACCATCCACGCATTATCTGTCAACTACAGTCGCAATAAAGAATTTGCCAAGATGCTCAGGGTATCCACCTTTCCGAAGTCCCGAAGCTGTGAAGGTACGGAAAATTCTTTTTTTCAATAAGTGGATCTGCGGAAGGACATCAAGATAAATTGGCCGTGGAGACTCCGAAATCCTTGGCTTCCGCGAGGCTGGCTCCAAGCCTTCCGCCGCCAAGAGCGAGGAATGTCCGCTATAGCTATCACGAAACACCGGTGACTCAGTACCGACGTCAAAACGTATGCAAGGCAGGAGTCGAGAAGTCTTATCGACTTGATACATCTCAGATAAGAGAGCAAACATATGGACTGCGCCGCTTTGTTGACGCCAAGAGCATCCAAACCCCGATGGTGCCTGACGAGTACAGGCCTCAGCTCGCTTAGCGCCGGGACCCATCGCGGTCCTTCCGAAGTAACGGTCTGTGGATCTGGCGATACGCAATGGCATGACATCCAGTCATCTTTTGGGGCAATTTACGTGGTATGGCCAGGACATAAACCCAAGCAGGCGCTGTAAATAGACAGCCAGAACCGAGAAATGACAGCACAGCTGCAATATTTCGACTTGTCTCTTCAGCTTTACCCATTCTCGCACACTGGAATCCCTCGAGCTTAGATATGGGGGGAAAGCATGATGTTGTTGAGAGCGGGCCTGGAGTCTTGTCGTCAGACTCTTCTGCGACGGTAGAACTCGAACGAAAAGGGCCCCCTAACGGAGGCTCAAAGGCTTGGTTCCAAATCTTAGGCGCATTCTTTTTGTATTTCAACACTTGGGGTAAGAAGATGTCCTGTCAAATGCAGTCAATTTCAGCCCCTAGCACCTTTGTTGACATTATCCAGGAATTGTCTCCAGCTTTGGGAGCTACCAGAGTTACTATGAAGACGCTATTCTGAAGGGGGCTAATTCCTTCCAGGTTTCAAGCATTGGCTCAGTACAAGTAAGCAACATATTTCTCCTTTCAAGGATACTCGTCTGTCATGTTTTACAATGTTTCATAATGCATCACTTTGGGATTCGTAACAGGTGGTTAACACGTAGGTACCGGAAGAGTTTCTTGATGGTCTTTCTCGGCTTTATTGCTGGACCTATATTTGATCAGGGCCACTTCAGTCACCTGCTCAAGAGTGGCTCAATATTGATCCTTGCGGGAACAATCACGCAAGGACTATCATATGAGTACTGGCATTTGCTTCTCTCCCAAGGCATCTGCACGGGAATTGGGATGGGTCTTTTAGCTGTGCCAAGCGTCGCTGTACCGTCGGCCTGGTTCAGCAGCAAGTTACCACTGGCAAATGGCATCGTTGTGAGCGCCAGCGGGTTTGGAGGGTGAGTGAACAAAACTGTCCGCGTAATGAGGCTGTTGGAGCGGTCTAAATATGTGTTCATTGCTGATTTTCATCTTCATTGCCGGGCACAGAGTCGTCTATCCGATCATGATTCGCTCCTTGATACCACGTATTGGCTTCAAATTTACTAGTCTCAGCGTGGCTCTTGTCATCTTCATTACTTTGGGCGTATCGAACGTTGTGTTGCAACAACCTACGGTGCCGCAAACGAAACGCGCGTTCTTTGACCAGTCTGCTCTGACGGACAAGCCCTACATCCTGTTTGTTATGGGATGTTTACTCGCATTCCTGGGCCTATACACAACCTTCTTTTACCTGGCTAGCTACGCGGTCCAAGAGAGCATCACCACGGAGGGCACAGCACTTTACTTCGTGTCGATATTGAATGGGGCCTCAGTGTTTGGCCGCGTGCTTCCCAACATACCTTGCCTCACGCGTCGTTTGGGCCCATTAAATATGATGGTGACATCTGTTGCCTCGATGGCGATCATTGTGCTTTCTTTCAATGCCGGCCCAAATCTTGCAGGCCTTTTGGCCATGATCATCCTATACGGGTTCTTCACAGGGGCCTTCTTCACCCTACAGCCAACCATTTTCGCACGGCTCACTGAAGACCCGAGCCGGATTGGTACAAGGACAGGGATGGCATCAACGATATGTAGTTTTGGGCTTTTACTTGGTGCGCCATCCGGTGGAGGGTTGTGGAGGACTTATGGTTTTCCTGCAAGTTGGGCTTGGAGTGGCGCCACTCTGGCTTCGGGTGCTTTGGTGATGGCCGTCAGTAGATGCATGGTATGCAAATGGCGATTGCGATCAAGCGTTTAAGCAACACTGAAAGGAAAGCATAATACATAATACGAAATGATTATTCCGCATGGCTTATTGACTTCCTGCAAAACTTGAACACGTATGAATTGCGTTAGAGCTTGCTTTTAAACTGCAAGGAACAACACTTAACCACTGATTTAGTATCAGATATTCCTACTAATAACCAAGAACACAGGATATACGTACATAATACTAGGCTCCCCCATCCTAATCTGCACATAATTAGGGCTAACTCACATGTAAAACATACTAAAATATCTAAATTGGCCCTAAATATATAAATTAGGTGCGTAGATGATATGGGCATGTAAATTAGCAAATAAGCTTAGGCATATAAATTTCTACCTGGCTTAGAACCACGTAGACAACGATATACTGGTCTACTCTCGGTTTTGGCAGTTGCGAACGTCTGATTTCTCATTTGACCATGCCGCACACAAGCCTTCCCAGGTTTAATACTTTTGTGGACCAGGGTCTGCCACATGCGCTCAGCCGGGTATGGTTATCAAATATTTGAATCACACTTTACAAAGTTTCCAGGTCAATATTTCACATCAGCGCAGACAGAAGGAGGAGAGCAAATAAGAAAAGATGCTTAAATTCAACACGAATGCCCAGTCTCACTTTCGGGCCTCCTGCAGTTGCTCCCATTCATCCTCCAGGATGCTGAATAGATACAAGTCCCAGAACCGTCGGTCATTCCAGTAACATTGCCGATGTTTCCCGTCCAGCTTGAAACCTGCCTTCTGGTAGCACCTATGGGCGCGCTTGTTGTACTCGATAGATCCCAGATGAACACTGTGCATGTTTGCCCTGCGGAACGCCCAGTCGACGGTCCAACGGACAGCCTCGGTGCCGTAGCCGCTGTTCTGGTATGGCGCTGCAATTGCGATACCCAAGGAGCAGGCACGACTGCCCGGGTTGGTTCCGTACACCTTTGTTGTCACGTTGATCATGCCGATCGGCTTGGGATGGTCAACATCTTTCTGAGACTCGGCATCGCTGCTGAAATGTCTCTCATTGACCTTGACGTCTGGACGGAGGCAGATTATCACGTCCATCAGAAAATCGTTCTTCTTCCACTTCTCAAACCAGTCCTCGGGCTTTTTCTTTAGTGGAGGCTTCAGAAGCATAGGCCCGGAGAGGGCAACGTTGACGGGATCGGTCTCGATGTTGTGGAACAAGAATTCGTAGTCTTCCTGCTGAGTTGCTCGGAACACCAGGCGCTCCGACTGCCAGACGCTCTCAAGATCACTGAGGAATGCCTCGGCCATTATGAACGGGAAAAGTGTGACTTGAAAATGTATGCAATGTTCTCACCTGTTTGAGTTGTATGGGTGATTTGAGGTGTTGCTAGGGGATTCCAGATCTGGGAAGCCCCGCGATGCGAATCAAGCCCTAATAAATTAGGCCAGGCCTGCCTGCGTTAAGCTTCCTTCTGGCGCATTGATTTACAACCCCTGCAAGTCCGTAAGCACAAGATTTCACACCTATCACTCTCAACGATGATTATCGCCAGAGGGGTAAGGGAGCTCATCAAGCTAATCAAAGGATTTGGCTTTGCGGCACCTCATTGGCCCTATCTGTTGAGTCACCGGGGATGACTCGCCGTCTATCGCAGTCTACGTGCAATTGGGAATGTCTGCATAAGTACCGTACAGATGTGAAAAGACACTCCGAGGCACAATGAGTCACTGGCATATTTTCGCTTCCACAATTTGCCCCTAGCCCTAATAGTGAATCCATAACGATGTTTTGAACTCCCAACGATCAAGCAAGCATTGATTTGCTTCAAAATCGTTTCCCTTCTTAGTAACATCATGAACCTCAGTACCTACATATCATGTCGGGCATCAGCAATCTTACCACAAGTGCCAGCCAGTCCAGACGGACTCTTGCTACTCCAGCATCACTTCTGCTCATTCTCCACGGTGTCACGCTTCAGCGCGTCTCCTTCACCCCGTCGACAAAGACGTCGAACTTCTCATTATAAAAGCACAACCGCCCCTGGACTGCAGCACTTTCGGAGGTCGGGTACACATAATACCATATGGCATCTCTCACCTCGGCATCCCCCACCTTCACGTGGTAGTACGAAGCCTGTCCCTTGTATGGACAAAAGGTAGTCGTGTCGCTCTTGTTGAGCAAGCCCCAATCTTTAATGGAAGTTGGCGGCAGGTAATGGCGTGTGGGCAGCATGGTTTCGTGTAAGAACATGTTGTTTGTACTCTGGGCAAGAACCGCGCCGTTGAGCTCGATCCGAATCTCGCGAGAAGAGGGAAGGATCTCAATGCGCTTATACGGGTCCTTGGGGTGGCCGCCGAGAAGTCTTTCGTCTTCCGCGAACCAGTCTATCCAGCGAAAATGAATAAAAGCTGGCTAAGAGGAAGGGGATGCGAGCAGTGGCAACTGACCGATGTCCGAGACCTTGACCTTGACAAAACCCTGCAGCGGTCCTTTATCGTAACCCTGTACGTCGGCACTCCTGCCTTTGCTGCGTATTGTTCCCAACCAGAAGCCGGTCTTGTCTTCCTTGTCCTTCTCGATCTTTGCCGGGCCTGCTGCTATGTCTTTCTCAGGAACGTAGTAGTACGGGACTGAACAGATAGTTACTTTAGTTCCCCAGACTTGCGAGGAAACGTTGGCTGGGGACATACAGTACGGATGTTCCCATACATATCTGGCATCTAAGCTATCAAAGACCCACTGGTCACCTAGAAGCCCTCGGATGCGTCGGTTGGCAGGCTCCTGCTTGTGAGGACCGTCATTCACGAGCTTGATGCCCAGCTCCGTCGGACTTGGGGCAGCCGTCAGCAGAGCACTGGAGATGTGCAGTCTGTTCGGACTTGCCTTGGTCTTGGAAGGGATGCCATGATGTATTCTCGATGCCTGAGTGGGCAGCAATTATGATCACGTCGCAGAGTCCGAGTCACCGTTCACGAGTTTGCGGCCGACAACATGGGAGAAGACGAGAAGCGGGGTCGAACGGCTGTAGGTGCTCAGATGCGTCTAAGTTGACTAATTCTCTCCACAATACGTAGCGAGGCAGGCTGCCCACATCAGTCTTGATGAGGGACTTGGAGCTCTAGATCCCACGAGCAAATGTGGTTGCACGACCGCGGGAGGTCACTGTCAATTGTGGCCCCCTATCAAGCCATTCCGGATTCAGCCAGTCCAGACCAATCGGCATGAGCTGTCACTGCCCAGCAAGTTTTAAGAGTGGCCTGTTCATGCGTTGGATGCGGTGCAGGCCGTTCTGCGTGCTGCACACTGCACATGTGACTGACCCCAAGGGGCAGTGAAATGGCATGCTTATCAGCAGTGGCCTTGATGCAGAGCGCAGGCACATGGGGAGGCCCGACTCAGACGTACCCGCTGGTAAGTCGACCAGCCAGTCTGATGGTCATTATTGAGAAGATGGCTGGGTGTTTGATGGTGCTGAGGGTGAGCGAATTGGGCCACAGTCTTTGCTAACACAGCTGGCTGCGTGGTGTGCCTGCCGCATCTCTGGGCCAGCGCGCCCGTGTCACGGTTGCGTCACCACTCCCCACTCTGTGCCGGCCATTTCGCTCCGTCGCGGGTCAATTACCAACGTCGCGCCGGCGACCCTGGGCACTGGGCACCCCGCTAGGCAAGGGTCCGTACCTAGGTTTGGCCGACCTGGAGATCCCAGATCGAGAAGCAGGCCCTGATCATATCATTGCTAGTCGGCACCACACTAGACTAAACACCTCGTTGGTCGCCGCTTCGCTCGCCTCGTCTGATAATTGCTGGCTGTTGTTTTCTTTTTTTCACTTCTTTTGCTGCCTGCGCTGTCACTGCTCTGTGTCCTCGCTCGTTAGCATGCCATTCGATAGCCTCCACATGTGAGGAAGATGAACTGCTCCGGTTCATTATAGTACATCCTACCTTTATCCACCCCCTTCCCCTCCCGTCCACCTCCTCGTCCCACCACCCGGCGACACGGGCGGTATCCCCGATCCCAACCCACCCAGTCATGCCACAGGCCTCCTCCATCGCTCCAGCTGCCATGGCGGCCTCTTCGACACATACCGGCGGTGGTGGTGGCGGCGCATCCTCGTCGTCCTCGTCCCGCCCGGCCCTTGCTCGCCCGGTCCGGCTGACTTCTGCCGGGTCCTTCCACGCCGGCGCTCCGATGCCCTCCTTCCCTGGCCCCTACGACGCCGCTCTCGACGGCAAGCCCCCCGGCCGCAGACGAACCTTCCTCGGCCATCTCAGCCAGATGCGACGGCACTCCACCTACAAGTACCATACCTTCCCCACCCAGCCACCAAAGACCCCAAGCGACGCCCCCGACTCGAGCACCGCCAACTCTCCCTCTGAGGACGAAGCCGCGCGGAGGAGAAGGGGACACAGGCATACCAACAGCCGCGACAGCAACAGGGACGTCACTCCCCTGCCCGTCAGGCAGCTCCTCCTCCTGGCCCTGTTGAGCCTGGCCGAGCAGACCGCCCTCAACTCCATCGGCCCATACCTGCCCACCATGGTCGCCGCTTTCCCCGAGATACCAGAGGGCCAGGCCGGCTTGTATGTCGGCCTGCTTGCCTCGTCCTTCGCACTGGCACAGCTCATGACAAACTTCCTGTGGGGCTACTTCTCCGATCGCGTCGGGAGGAAACCTATAATGCTCATCGGCACCGCCCTGCTATGCCTGTGCTTCGCCTTCTTCGGCTTCTGTGGGAGCTACTGGCACGTCCTGGTCGTCCATGTTGCCATGGGGCTCCTGAACGGCAATGCTGCTGTTGTACCGACCGTCTTGGGCGAGGTCACCGACCGGAGCAACCAGAGCAGGGCTTTCACGTGGTTGCCAGTCATGTACTCTATTGGAGGCATCACCGGCCCGGCCCTTGGGGGTCTGCTTGTCGGGGAGCCGGGATCTTCGAGGTGGCCCTTCCTGGGGCCGAACCTCATGTCCGCCGCTTTGCTGCTGACTGCCGTCGTGGTTCTGGCTATATGGTTCGAGGAGACCCTGGACGAAGCGGACAGGAGACACAAGATAAAAGCCCTTGCCTGGCTCGAGAATCTTTGTCTATGTTCCTGCCTCAGCAGGCGAAAAGGACGGGAACGGTTCCGGAGCTCCAGCTGGCCAGCTCCGCCCGACGTGGTGCTCCGGGAGGAGAATGAAGGTGCCCATGACGAGCAGGGTGACGCAGGCGAGGAAGACGCCCTCCTCCACACCGGCCCAGACCTTGAATCGCAAGGAGCACCCCAGGACAACAAAGACAGTCCGCCCTCCAGTCGATCGGCCTTGCGCAAGCTGCTCAACTGGACCACCGTCAGCATCTTGCTCACCTACCTCATCTTCCAGGTCGTAAACATATCCTTCAACAGTCTCTACCCCATCTTCGCCTCCGCACCACCGCCTACGGGTCGCGAACTTGGCCCGGGCGTCATCGGTGTTAGTATGAGCCTGGCGGGGCTGGTTACAATACTCTTCCAAGTCTCCTTGTTTGAGCCTCTCAAGGCCCGGCTGGGCAATCTGGGCACCTTCAGGCTGAGTCTACTGGGTTTGGCTCTCGCCATGGTCTTTATGCCCTTTGTGGGGTATCAAGATGGGAACGCTCCGTTTGGCTGGGGCTCGGGCAGGTCGTGGCTGCTGATCGAGCTCGGTGTGATTCTCGTGCTCAAGAATTTGAGCGCCGTGGGTGGACTGAGCTGTGTTCTACTACTCGTAAGTGCCCAAGTCTGCCGTGTGCTTTGACAACATTTACTCATTCCTACAGATCACAAACTCTGCTCCCACTCATGAAACCCTCGGTACACTCAACGGTATCGCCCAAACCCTTTCCGCAGCAGGCCGGTCCTTTGGGCCCTTTGCATCTGGCGGCCTATTCACGCTGTCGATGCGCTTGCAACACAAGGGCGAGCTGCTCGCTTGGGGTGTGTTTGGCGGCATCGCCCTCGTCGGGTGGGGCTGGACAATGTTCATCAGAGGCGGGAAGCTGGAGAGCGATGACTTCCTGGGTGACGACGGTAACGAGGATAGTGACGGCGAACAGCACGACGAGCACTCGGAGGGGGAAGCAGGATATGCCAGCGTCCACACGCGACAGATCCGGGAGGAAGATCTTAATACGACGAGAAGGGATCTGGAACGGGAGTGGTAACTAATCGATACCCAATCATTTGGACATAGACCTGCAGAGGATATTTTCTGCGCATTTCTCAACGAAGGATATGAGATACGGTATAGAGCGCGTCGGTTTGTTGATGACGTTACGGCCGATTTCGAAATAGCGAATCGTGTTGATATTTGAGCAGTAATGTGCAGGTGGCGCTGTGGAAGAAGCATTTATAGATATGTATTGAGCCCAGGTCCCGGGCACGAGAAATTCAACCACACTCCAACTTTGCAAAGCTGCCATTGGAACACAACAAAAGTACCTATTCAGAACTAACTGTGCTTGGTAGAATATCGGGATTCCATTTCATCAAGTATCATCTTCTCTACGTTCCAGTTCCATGGCGCTGTCAAGTATTTGCTCTGTGCTCTTCCGGCCGGGCTGAGCTCAGAGCTGGGCTGCTAGTGACTCCTTGTGCTACCCCTTGGTCAGAGACATCTGTTCAATCGACTGCAATTAATGAGTTATGGCCGTTCAAATACTTTTATCCCGTCCACGCTAGATTCGGACTTTGACATCGGTCTTACCTTACCTTACCTCACTTAAATACAGAGGGGAAATGGATGCACACACACCCCTCTGTGTGCATCCCATGCTTACAATAGCCAGACAACAACTACCTTTTCAAACAGAGAGCGACTCTGGGCATGCATGTTATATTGTTGGCGCCACCACTCTCGGGAAGAAGCCCGAGATGACACCCGGCAACAAGCGTCGGAACGTGGTCTTGCTGCCTTGAGTTCTGACGTCACGTCTTCCAGATAATCCCATTTGTTGATGACAGGTTCAAAGTGCCGGATTCTAACTGACAAAGGGCTCGCAGTCCTACCTCTTTGAAAGCGAGAGGCAGACACGGATGGTTCCGACGCGCGTAGCATAGTGCTCGGGGTTGACACTGCATTCGTCAGCTTTTCACTTGCCCCGAGGCCGGACAGACACAATGACAACCAAGGCGGTGAGAAGTAGGCATCCGCCCAACATACGCAGCCATAAGAGTGATTATGCAGCTGGATTTGGGGGGCCGTTTTTGGGATGGGGGTGTGGTGGGGAGTGTACCTAAGTAGGGAGTCTTGGATATAGGGGTATTGCAGATAGGGCGTTGTTTGGAGCCTATGAACGTTACGGACCTTGGCAGGGGCAGTGTCTCCCTCGTGTGCCTCAGCCCTACCCGCTGGTCAGCCGGATATCGAGGCTGTCCTGGAGGCGTGGAACTTTTGTCCTGTGCAGGGGGGGGGCCAGGGCATGGCATGGCAGCCGACAGGTGAGGCGGCTTGCCGCCAGTCAATGCCGGAGGATTTCAATGCCTATTCGGGGAAACTGTTGGTGTAAATGTGCAGCATGGCATAGATCGAGTGCGTCCTTCGGGGCCCGGGACCGTCCGGGCCTGGAACGCTCAGCCCTACAAGAGAGATTGTGGTGTGCGCGGATCCCCAGCGTCGGGTGACTGTGGCTGTGAGGCTCAAGTGGGACCCTGGGCTTATTCTAAATACTGTCGGTTGTTTTCCGGCCCGGACGTGTACCTATGTACCAAGCTCAGTATCTGTACACGTTTCTGGGAACAAGAGAAAGCCGCCCCTATTAGTGAGCATTGGAGTGAAGTTCGTATGCTGGTGGATCAAGGGAGAATGGAGGAAGAAAGTTATATTGTAGACTGGCTGTCGAGCAGACATCTGGAAGAGGACTGTTTTCCTTCTTGGCGTGAGAACCTGGAAAATTTGGAATCGGAGGCAACCTACCTGGTCAAGCGGAAATGTTGACGCAATCACCTATGCGATTAATGTTACCGCATGCTTGCTCTTCTTCCAGTGGGGAGGTCTAGAATGAATGATGAGTTACGTAGGCGGAGACCAGAGGCATGACAAGCTAAAATCTCATCATCCAGATCTCGGGGCCCTTCAGGCGGCCACTCCGGGATGCCACGAGCCTGTCTAGCCTCCGAGGCCAATAAGCGCCATGCCACAGAGTATCCGCAAAACCTTGGCTGCGCTCCTCGATCGTTTGCTGGGTGCAATCCGAGAGCTCGGAACCCGTGGCTGGCGGCGCTAGCTGAAAGTATGCATCCTTATGCACGTTTCATGCGGGCTCCTGCAGCCCTATAGGGCTGGCTGGTATCCTGAGATGACAAGGACTATACCGCTACTTCATTAGTCAACACGGTCCCAAAATACATCCCTTTCATAATCATGTTTTCACCCAATAGTTCTGCTGTGGTGGCTCTCATATTGGCAGCATGGGATGCAACGTCCACGGCCAGCATATTATTTCCCCACTTTGGGATGGACTGACCCTTGGGCCGTAGAGGGCAAGATTTGTCGATACTAGTTTAGATCTGGCAAATGCCTTGCATGCTAACAGGGGTTCGGTACCTCTATACTAGCTCTTCCTGCTGACAGATCCTGTTTTCCCGCCCAGTCCAACCTGTGTGGTCACCAGCAATCCCATTTCTTACAAATCCGGATGGCGAATTGAGAATATCCAACATGCGGAACTCGCTCCATGTGCGCGATAAAACGTAAATCTGTTCCGTACCCAAACGTGCTCTTATTTGATGTTTGACCAGGTCTGTATTGTCTGTATGTGCTACAAGTGTTCCCCGATAGACAATCATATCCCCTTTTGCTTCCGTTCTCATAAAACGCTCAAGTGAGCACCTTGAATCCTATCAATTTCTCGCTCATTGCCTGCCTGGGAATACACAGCCTTTCACATCTTGAAGAGGCGTTTCTGTTTGGGCACAGCCTATGGCCCACGCATCAGCCTCCTTGAGTATTCCAAGTCGCGAAGGGACCAACCAGTGAACTTGTCAAAGCTGGCAGCTCCGCCGTTGAAACGCCAGCTGAGCCTCAATCCGAATATGAGCCGCCACACCCAGTCCGGACTTCAGCCGCACGTATTCCGTCGCCTTATCAAGCAAGGTGTTCAAGAGGCGGGCTCAGTTTTCAGCTTTGCGGATGTTTCGTGAGAGAGAGGCTCCGCGTGACTGTCCCACAAGTTGCATCCTGCTACCGGCAGTCCTCCATAGTCTTGATAAGTAGCAGCCTGGCCCATATGGTTGGGTGATCGCCCCTGTCCATGTGCACATGTGCACATGAAGCCCCACTCCTCACCCAGCACAGAAGCCCGAGATACTTCTCTCTTGTTTACAGAGTTTGTTCTAATGTTGGGTACAAATTCCACCTGTCTGCTTAACCTTTTCGGGACGTTGACTTGCAGACGGCACCGCTAAATACAGGTACCAAGTATGACATATATGCTCAACCCATTGGCTCTGAATGTCGGCACTCACCGGTGTCCACTGCATATACCAGCCCCCAGCCACGTAGCTACGTCGGGAAAGCCTCATCAACGCTCACGTTGTCATCATAGGTCATACGGGATGATCTGGAGGTGCACAGGCAGGCAGGCAGACACCGGAGGGGCCGCGACAATTCTGGCGGTGACGGCACTCGGAGCAATCGCATCCAAACAAGACAACGAACTTTGACAGATATAAGACTACCCTCCAAACAGAGAAGAGCACTCACCCACAGGTACCCGAACAAGCAAGTTGCTCAGGCTTTCTCAGTTATCGCACTTTGTCAAACCATACATCGAGTCCTCAGGCCCTTGACTTGTTGAGCTTGAGAGCCTACAGACGGCGAGAAGAAGAAGAATACACCAAAATGTCCTCCTCGCGCTCAGGTCGCTCGTCTCATGGCCATAAGAAGGAAAGGGGAGCTCAGGTATTGCGCACTACTCCCATCCCTTCCTCCTGTCCACAGCAGAATATTGGCCGCTAACGATCTCGTCGCCGCCTCAGCGTCCCATTCGACGAATAATTGAGTCACTCCAGTCCCACAGTATCAACACCCTCACAGAACTCGTGAGAGCCGAGCGGATAGCAGCAACATGTGATGAGAGTGATGCTGTGGCAATCCAAGGTCCAATGACAGAGGCATGGAGCTACTACGTCAGCAGCAATCAGTTCCTCACTGAGCTGAGGGGACTGACAAGAAATTATCCATTCTGTGGGGATATCGTGACGGACGCGCAGATGAGAGTGCGCAGTGACCCTGAGAGCAATAGAAGCTGGAACATGGCCTGGCTCTGCCTTCAAAAGACTGTCAATGAGTAAGTTTCAAGTTTGATGGTTCTCACACTTCCTGGGCCTCCTCTAAAATGACATTTTGATTCCTGTTTAAGGAAATGGGCTGACGGTGAGACATAGCAACCTTGTGGCCACATACGCTGCCGTAGAGGCCATGAGGCCGGAGATGTGGGGTGGGCGCGAGCCTTCTCCAGAAGAAGCCGACCAACTGGCTCAGTGTTTTGAATTTGAGTGGAACAATGCTGTTAACACCATGCTGCGACATTGGTCTGTGACCCCGACATGGTATTGAGTTGCCAACAGCCGGCTGTGGGCCCCTTTATGAGAAGTGGTGTTCTGCTCCTTGATCCCAACTGGAACTAGATTTCTGGGAGATATGGGGAAACGGGGAGTCCCATGTAAATATTAGAGTTGAGCACTGCGTGCGGGCGACATGCGGGATCGAAATTGAGAATTTCTGATTAAAGCCAGACTGGGAAGGAGCTACAGCATTGGTCTGGGAGAAATGCAGTATAGCGTCTGGTATGTCTGAGGTGATATCCATGAATACTTGTCCCTTGCCCCGGTTTTCATTTGTACATATCATAATGGAGACAGGTTGGCTCAAGATTTGAAGGGAAGGAGCCATGCATTTTTGACCTTTAGCTTGCTCTTGGAGCGCCAGTTGCTTCCTTCATGTCATGTTCCCAAGCTGGGAGACTGACGTCGACAGGGTTAGGGGTACACCACCCCTGTGAATGGCCTGCGGTGCAAAAGTGGGTCATCCCAATACGTCACCGCCTGTAACAAACATTTGCAACGGAGGAAGCCCATCTCCAATCCAATTTGCCCAACTGCGACTGTCAACAGCCACCCGCCTCTACAGCTTGGACCTCTGATGCCGACAGTTTATCACATCCCATCCCATTTGCAGTAATCTGGTCTCTCAGGGCCGGCTGCATCTGGCAATACAAGCAGATGGACTCTCAGCAGGTCTTGAGTCCCGCGTGGGACACGCACCCCTCACTCGTCATCTCGAGCAATGAGACGGTCGGTAGTGATGTGAGCTCATCCTCGCCTCAAGATCTGCCTACAACATGCCCAAGGGACCCAACTCTGATGTAGCCAGGCTTCATTCAGACACGGGTCAGTCTTGAGAGGTCACCTCACTGACAAGTGCCACAGTCGAATCAGTCAGCATCTCTGCCGGCCATCTTAGCTGCCTTCATCCCGTCCTTGATTAGCGCAGCCTTCCTCCTCACAGTGTTCGTCCTCATCAAGCGGCCGCTTCGCAGGATATACTCCCCGAGAACATTCATTGATGTTATTCCTGAAAAGTACTTCTGACCCCTCGATCCTGGTCGATTCTGAGATACCCCAATCTCCTGCCTGCACTGCTGACATGGCGCAGGGATCGCACACCCATATCAAGTCTCAAACGCTTTGAATGGGTCCGAACGATCAGGCAATTGGACGACAAATTCGTTCTTGAGCATTCATCTCTCGACGCATATCTATATCTCCGGTTTCTCAAGACGTCTGTCTTCATTTGTTTCGTCGGAGCAGCCATAACCTGGGTTATCCTCTTTCCCGTCAATGCCACTGACCCTTATGGAGATGCGTCGCAGCTTGATCGACTTGGTTTTGGTAATGTGCGGCAAAAAGACAGACTGTATGCTCATGCCGTCGTGGCTTGCGTCTTCTACGGATTTGTCATGCTGGTCATTGCCAGAGAGCGAATGTGGCTGGTTGGACTCCGCCAGGCCTGGTTTCTATCTCGAGCGAACGCGTCTCGACTCTCATCACGAACCGTCCTCTATCTCGACCCACCTAAGGAGGCTTCCACGGTCTCTGACCCGCAGCAAAACTTCGGCAGCGAAGCAAGACATCAGTGGATTGTCAAAAAGACGAAGTCACTTGACGATGAGGTTGAGTCCAGGAATGATAGGATGGTGAGACTGGAATTCGCCGAAGTCTCGTACCTTAGGCAGGCCAGCAAAAACGTCGCCAAGACCCGTCGCAGAGAAGGCTTAGAGACCGACGGAACTGCAGATGATGCTGCAGTTGAGAGTGCGCGTCCACGTGAGCGACAGTACTATCTCACCGGTCCTGCGGCCGATCTAATCCAACGCCTGCGCAACGAGGTGAAGGAAGCAGTGCAAAAGGTCGCAGAGAAGCGGGATTCTTACTCGGCTGAAAACACAAATGGACACAATCGATGTGCAATATTTGTTGAATACGCAAACCAGTCTGCTGCGCAACGAGCCTATCGAGGTGAATCTAAGTCTCGCCTTCCCGTGCCTCCTAGCCTCGCCATACAGTCAAGGCTCATTGGCGTGGTGCCGAACGAAATAATATGGCGCAACCTCGCAATGCCACAGGCCGAACGACTGTCCAAGAAGTCCATGGCAAACCTCCTGATTGGGCTTCTCATCGTCTTCTGGTCTATCCCAACGGCCATCATCGGCACCATTTCGAATGTAAACTACCTCGCCGATAACGTCTCGTGGCTCTCGTGGATCAACGACCTCCCAGACTCTCTTCTTGGGCTTCTCACAGGCTTTCTGCCTCCTTTCCTCACGAGCCAGTTCGCGTCTTATTTGCCGAACCTAATGCGACGTAAGTCTGACACAGGATATCCTCTTACTCTCCTTCTACATTGCACCCAGATCTTGTAGACCGCAACCCAGGTAGCTGACGTCTCACTTCGGCAGATGTGGCGAAAGCCTCAGGACAACCTACCACAGTCACGGCCGAGCTGCAGGTACAGGCTTGGTATTATACATTCCAGATCATTCAGGTGTTTCTGGTTACCGCTCTATCTTCATCTGCCACGGCCTTCATCCCCGTGATCATCAACGAGCCTCACCATATTCCCCAGCTACTCGCCGACAATCTTCCGAAATCATCAAATTTCTACCTGACTTATTTCATACTTCAGGGACTCGCCTGTTCGTATCCCCATATACTTACCCTGGGACTACGTGACCAGCATCCAGTTGAGGACTATTTCGAGTTATTTTGAAAGTTCATTCACTCAGGAAATATCGGCCCTCCATACAGTACATTACGGAGAGGTTGTGTCATTGAGTTCGAGTGAACCGACTGAGTGAATTGGAGTGCTCCTCTGACTGATGCTGGCCGGTTTGAGTGATGAAGCCATACTAATAAGATAATAGCGTCTGTGAAAAACATCATGAATTGGTCAGACCTCCTAAAATACCTTTTCTTCGAGATGTTCATCTACAAAACGCCACGTGACAAGCACGACCAATACGTATCCCTCAAGGGCATCGCATGGGGGAAAGTATACCCAAAGTTTACAAATTTCGTCATCATCGCCTTGGCTTACAGCTGCATCTCACCCCTTGTCCTGGGATTTGCAGCTGTTGGACTGTCCCTCTTCTATTACAGTTATAGATACACTCTTTTGTTCATGGTGCAGCCGAAAATCGAGACCAAGGGGAAATGCTACACACGAGCACTACAGCAGATACTTGCGGGTATATACATTGGCGAGCTGTGCCTGATCGGGCTTTTCGGCCTGCGGAAGGCCAAGGGTCCGGCAATCATGCTGGCTATCTTGTTCTTCGCAACCATTGCTTACAACCTCTTGACGAATCGTTATCTGAACCCACTGGAGGACCATTTTCCCGACGAGATGATCGATTCTGAGAATGGAGAGCAGGACCCTCTCCTGTCTGCCGCAGAAGAAGGCCATGCTGTTGCTGCTGGAGATGCACGAGTAGACGAGCACGAACGATCTCACGTGCAGCGTCTCGGCCGAGAGATGCACCTCCCGCAGAACGTTGTCTCTCCAATTGCACGATTCCTCGAGCCGCACGTGTACGCTTCGCATCAAGCCATGCGTGCTTTTCTCGCTCGCACAGGAGCCGAGACCGAGCCTGCCCCTGAGTACAGTGAGGATGATATAAAGAAAGCATATCAGAATCCCAGCCTCACCAGCAAGGCGCCTCTCATATGGCTGCCCAAGGACAATTATGGCTTGAGCAAGAAGGAAATTGAGAGCCTGAGCGCGGACAATTTCGAGGCTACAGATACCGGAGCCTGGGTCAATAGCAAGGGCGAAGTGGACTTTGACAAGAGTCACCTGAGAGATTTACCGGTCTGGAAGCAACCGAAGTCTTACTGAAATCTAAGAGAAGAGGCGCAACGGGTGTACACGAAATGGCAGTTTTTGACGGGATGGGTAACGAGAAAAAATACGATGCACCCAGGGAAACGAGGTTTCATTTCTTATTGGTCATGCGAAAGGCTTTTCATTTCTCCAGTAAATTGAAGCCGGTTTTGCAGCCAGAGGAACGAAGGATCAGGCCAGGTACTAATATATTACACTATAGAGTCTTCCGTACTTCTAGCTGGCCCTGACTGGCCCGAGTCTACTCCGATGTCAAGGGTTGTCCCTGCATGATTTGCTTGAAAGCGTGCAGTGATACCTCAGGTTCTATGTGAACGTGCTTGTCAGCATACTGATTGCCACAGTGTGGGCTTCTGGGGCACTTACGATAATAGGGGACTTCGTGGCCCGCAGCGTAGACTCTCCACCAATTCAAGTTGCCAGCCGTCTTGAACTGCCCGTAAGATGTGCCATTCAGCACATACTCCTGGAGAGCGGCTGCTTGGAACTCTTCTGAGTCACTGTATTCAATCTTATTGACTGAACGCTCATTACCGAGATAGTTGCAGATCCAATCTGTTTGGTCATGCCTTAGTAAATCGTCGGTGAGAAAGAGGGTGCAGACTTACCAGCATCACCAGCCCAGATCAAAGTCGAAATGCCAGACTGCACGACCGTGCTCAGAGTGTCCAGAAACGACCGTGCATCATCACCAGTATTTGCTATCTTATAGTACGGCTCATCAGGACACTCCCCGTAGGTTACTTGCGCGCCGATAGCCTTCATGATGTCCGGCCTCTGCAGGTAAGCCACGTATGTCTCTGGGGGGTATGGATCCGCACTAGGCTCTCGGATGTCGTAGACATCAAAATCGACATCGCCGTTCTCGACTACACCCTCGACGGTTTCGTAGCATACGTTGTCAGCGTTCAGACATGCCGAGTCTGTTCCGACCTCTCCTGGACACTGCTCCAGTAGAGGGAGGCATTGTGTTTCGTAGGCGTCTTGAAGCTGGGCATATTGGGTATCGTTGATTAGTTGACGCCAGGTGTTATTGTGCCCAAAGTCGATATAAGCTTGCTCTTGAATGATTGGATCGATCCACCCGTTGTTGATGCCGAGAGCGACAAGATCGATCACTTCGCCCGTGACCGAGCCGTTAGAGATAGCCTTGTTCTGGGTTTGAAAGTATTCTAGAACCATATCAACTCTGTGCTCGATAGACATGTCACTTCCGTCCTCCAGGTGATCTCTGTACATACCGGCAAACTCGGGGCCGTAGTGGCCGCCGTAGCTTTCTGTCCACAGCCCGAATTCACGGCTCTCGTAGGTGGGGAATGCCTCGAAGAAGGCTTGCATGAATTTCCAAACGAATGGCGCAGCCGTGACAGTAGAAGTGGCCTCGTCATCTCCGAAGCTGAACCCAGTTCCTATAGGCTGATCCACGTAGAGCATGTTGGCGTACGAGTTCCAAGAGTATGGGTTCAGGCTTGGCTCATCACTTCCGTTGACAAAATGGCACGGCCCGTGTTCCTGGAACAGCCCAATCATCGATGAGCAGCCTGGGCCGCCATTTAGCCACAAAGCGAGGGGAGCAGTTGATGCATTGCTGCGAGCCTCGAAGAACCAGAACCACATAGACATCTGCAGAGACAGGATTCAGCTATCAAAGCACCGAGGAAGAAGTCTCACTCGAACATAGGGACGAAAAGGCCGCATTACGGTCACGGCTTATTCCAAGAGCTGCAGCCTGACAATGCCTTCGAGGCACAGGCCACAGATGGAGGATCTTCCGTTTGAAGAATTTTGGAATTGTATCCGGGAGCTGCTTACGTTCGTCCCGACTGAGAGATAGCCAGAGTAGGTCTTGACCCCGGGTGTGGTCTCACAGATACCGCTATCTTCGACAATCTCCAGGGTGGTATTTGTTGCCGCGTGCTCGAAAACATTATACACAATACCATTGGTCTCGCGCTTAAACATCTTGCTTGCGCTGCTTGTGTCCCGGGAAGTAACCGATTTCGCGTGCCAACTGGAGGGAGAGGCGACTGAGAGGCTCGTGGCCATGGCCAGCGCGGACAAGGTGTTGAGGAACCTCATTTTGCCTGCTGCTCTTGTCGACTTACTGGAGGCGAAGACGCGGGGCAGAAACAGAAGCGCTGAGATCTCTTGCCATTCTGGAGGAGGGGAGATCGGTTTTTATGGGGAGCATGCACAATCGGTCAGCAATGCATTCGCGTGCAACCTCGAGTGGTGAATCGCCTCGTCACCCCATGCAGAGAACCACCAAAAGTGGACCTCTAGGGTGGCGGCATGGTGCCTGCATGATGTAGTAGATGAATTACGAAGCCCATGCCTGCGTGCCCTTAGCCGCATCGGCCCCCCTGCACTCCAATATCACATCACGACATCCGATGTCAATCGCAAGTATACAGCGTGTGCTGTACACACGGCATAGATTACAGCTGGGCTACGGGCCGGCGGGAATGTCCTTCTTGGACCGTGACAAGATGTCAAGAGTAACAAGACCTAGACGACCAGGATGCCAAGAAAGCTTATCTTGAACTCCCGAAGCCTGCTCTTACCCCGAGAAATTTTGGGCCCCCCAATCCAGCAACGTGCCGGGATGAAAGCCAGGGGGGCACGTCCACATTCTCCTCCTCTTATCGACTACGACCTTCCTAAGCGAGCAAAGATCGTCGGTGTCCGGGCCCAGCTTGTTGGTACATTCGTACTGCGTAGGCCGGCTTCCGTGTCATTGACTTCGATGCAGACTGAAGCCGGTCGGGGTCCCAGAGTGTCCAGCTGAGAACGCCAGATTCAGATTTGCTTGTCACGAGAGTCAGGTACCATTTGCTGGTTGAGGCCGCGAGTACGATCCGCAAATCATGTCTGGTACTGATCTCCCAGTACCGTATCGACCATCCTATGTGCAAGCAAAGTCTATATACACTTGATCTTCACAACTGACAATATCGGGTACATCGTACAGAGTATGCAAAGAATGCAAAATGAGTATGCAGAAGAAGGAATCTAGGCTGTCGCTGCAGTATGCATGAATATGGCGCGTGTGTTTGTGTAATCAATCTAATCAGCCACCCTTCCACTGCTACAGCAATATTCAGACATGTTCATCGGTTTAGGCAACTGATATTGAAGTTTTTGACAAATCACAACATTCCAAAGTTACAATTTCAGGTGCTTCACCTGGTTAATGACGGTTTCGCTGCTTTGAAAGCGGCGTTGATTTCTGATCAGTGTCACTTATCGTACTATAGGATCCGAAATCCGTGCGATACTCGGGCACTTCGAATAGTCATTCAGAATGGGACCAACCGCTCTGCATATGGCGAAGCCCTTGATTCAGTGCTAATACTGTGTTGAGACGAAGCACTCTCCATAAAGGATACCGTACAAGCTCTTGTCTCATAAGAGATATGTTGTATGATTAAACTCGGTCATTGTTGCTGCATCATCGAACGAGCATCAAGTTTACCCGATATACATTACCAACCTAAATGATACTTTGGGCCTGAAAGAGCTAATCGAATATACTAGTAATGGTGATTATCTCAGCGATTGTGGATTAAACAATTCTAGATTTCAATAGATGGCGGTATTCGCCGATGCTGAACGTTTTAGCGAGCGTCCAATCTCCTCCAACGTCATCAATCCGGGTATATAAGTTTATGTTCAAGAATGGAAACTCTATCTCTCTTTGTCTCTGATACCGCCATCGTTAAAGACGCAGACAGCACCATGATCTATGTCGTATAATGCGCCACGTAGCCAACCTCCATCATAGAGCCATAACCGTCCAAGGTAGCGGAATTGGGATATCCGGGCTGAGTGGTTGGTTAGCAAGGATATATCAGCACCTGTCAGATGGAAGCAAATAGGAACTCACCCATGTGCCACCGACAGCAACGTTGAGCAGAAAGTACAGGCTTGAATGAGCCAGCGCATTCCAGATGTCTTGCGTCAATTGACTTCCCGTGATCTGATGAAACTGCTGGCCGTCCATGAACCAGGTAATGGTCTCAGTGGCCCAATTATTAGACCTGCGGTCCCACTCGATCCTCCAGGTGTGCCAACCCTGGTCAGGAATGGCAATCGAGTTCCCAATCCCAGTACCCTCGTTACAAATACCTCCTGGGTAGGTGCCGCAGTGCGCTGTGCCGTAGCCCCTGAGAATCCCGTTCACCGTCTCCATGATGTCAAGCTCACCACAGGCGGGCCAGCTCCCACCCTGGCGCAGCGACTGGCCCAGAATCCAGAAAGCCGGCCAGATGCCCTGCTTGTTGGCAATAGCGTTCGTGCCGAACCTGATTTGAGCCTCTGCGCGGGTGATCGCTCCTGCTTTCGGCGTGAACGTGTACTTGCTTTCGATCCTGCCTGACGTCCAACCATATGTGGTTGATGAGTCTCTCCACGGTACAAGTTGCAAAGTCTGGCCGCCGGAGCACTGCACGTTTGCGGAGGAAGAAGTATACTTCTCCCACTCAGCGTTGACACCCAGGTAGCCTTCGATGATTTGCCAATTGTCCGATGAGGGTGGCGCGCCAGCCGCATAGGCGAACTGTGACTCCCATTGCAGGGTAAATCCAGAGTACCCCGGAGACGCCCAGGCTGATGCAAGGGCGGCGAGGCCCAAGCTGGTCAAAAGAGACCCGGGATTAATCGCCCACATTTTTTCTGCTCTCCTGGGGCTCGTATGTCAGGTGTGCACCAGACAATTTAGTATATATAATGATGTAGGGAGTGTACAAGTGTGTGCGGTTCTCTGAAGGAGTGTTATATCGACACACAGCGAACTGAGCCGAGAAAGCTAGACGAGAGACAGGGACGGCTTCAAGCATTCGAGAAGCGATATGGAATTACTTATACATCATATTCAAGGAAACCCAGCGGAAGACGTGTACTTTTTCTCGCGCCACCAAGCGGCTATTGTCACATTTCGTCAGTTTCAGTCAACCAGCAAAGCTCTTAGTCCCGTGTCAAATGGCAGGTGAATTATGTACCGCATTCTTCCAGGATGAGACCTCTTCCCCGAGGATCTGGACAGATGCCAGACACGTTGTCCACATTGGGCCGCCTTCAAGTGGCCAGGAGTGAGCAGGCGGACATTCTCAGTCCAGGCGCCGTAATTTGGTGGGTAGTATCGAAGCTGGGCATGTCGTCCCTTGTGATTCCAGGCATCTCGTTGTGGTAATGTCTCCGAGTAATGAGTCTGGATGGCAAGTCAGGAGGTAGGCCGAGAGGCTAGGAAGGCTCAATTTTACCCGATGCGGCGCCTCAGGGTAAGGAGCACATGCTACAATCCCAAGCAAGAGTCTTGAGGTACCTGTCATGGAAGACTGATTGGTAGAGGTCCCAATTGGAGGGGCCGCCTGGGACAACTGCGCTGGCAGGTCTACGATTCTTATTGGGCGTGTCTTAAATGAGGGCCTTCCATTGGCGTGCCACTCAGATATTTGGCCACCTGCCGGAGCTAGTAGTAGCACATGGGAACCAGCCAGTCTGCCCAGAGTAGGCAAAGGCGCCAGCCGGACAGAGTCTCTTGTGGAGGGTGCCGACAGTTGTACTCTTGTTCCTGCAGATGAGGCCCTCGGCAGCCAATAGCAGCGAGATCTGAAGCTGTCAAAAAGCTCGGAGGAGACGTGTGACGATCGCTTGTGACACTGGACACAAGCTGTGGGGGAGGCTCAGCAGGGGCAGGCACTTGCACGGGATGCCCAGCCTTCTAGAAACTCGGAAGGCGCCGATCAAACCTTGAAAGGCCCAGGACTGTGGCTGAAGATCTCAGTGCTGATGCAAGATGAGATGAACCCGATGTTTCGGAACGCAGAGTCATCTTCAGAGACACAAGCTCGAACTTGAGACTTAATGGCCAGAATGTCCATAAAGAGTAGGTTACACGTGTTCCGAGGGACGCGAAGTTCTAGGAGCCAATCCACGGCCAAGGATCAAACGTACCAGCCTTCCAGGACTGTCGGCAACATGTAGTCCCCACAATGATATCTGTGAAATGTTATAGCTTGAGGCGCTGCGACGACTACAAACAGATTAGCTCAGCATCAGACTAGCCTGGAAATCGATCAAGAAGGAACATTAACTCGGCAGGCGAGTCGGACCGTCCCCTTTTTACCCTTCCCTCCCCCCGTGATTAGGTCCGATTACTACGTTACGTTTCCCCCACATTGCCGTCCAGTCAAATCATTAACCGCGAATTCCACGTTGCGTCACTCGGGCAGGTCATGTCTGGGGTCATTACTCCTGTGAGCATGTCAAGGTGTCGCGTGGCCAGCCAGGTAGAAGTCGAGCATTGTTAGATTGTACCTAATAAGATGACCGCGTGCTGCTGCAGATTCGTACTAGTAGAAAACGATTGGGTAATATTGTCTTCACGTAAGCAGCGCGTCGTTGCTTTTCTAACTGGAGGGGAATTTTTACGCTTCGCTTTGGGGGCATTTTGATTCTGACCTAAATCAAAGCTGCTATGCTACAGCTGCTTCCCGAACGGCACATGGTCATCTCCAGACTCGGCATTGTGGCATATCAACCAGGCGTAGGGCTTGAATGCATGCGGGCTGAAGCCGGCCGCAGGATGTGAACACCACCTGACTTGTGACACTTGGCGGATTTCACGGCACGATGGCAAGCCTAGGACTCCCGTGAATCTGATAGCACCTTGAGATCCAAGTCGCACGACGTACATGGCTCTCGCCTCCGTTCTGATTCTGAAACGCAAGATTGATCTTTGAAAAGGTGTAACTAGGATGATCCTATTCAACAGCGATCTGGATGCCACCACTTTATTTTGTAATGTCGACCCTTTCAGCACAACTACTCTATGCCCTGATGATGAAAATAGAAACAATGAGCGTCCTCTATCCTTTTCCTCAGAATGACTAGCTCGAGGTCGCATCATCTATTCTGTTTTGGAGCCTGAAGTTATTGAGAAAACATCGCAACGATATGCAGATAGATCGGGACAAGTATATGCATTCTGGCCATGACCCAAACCGCCCCTTGGCCTCCCGCTACCTAGTCAAAAGAACCAGACGCCCGACGTTCTTCATACGATATCATGGTCCTGAGCTGTGATTTGTGCGTTCATTTCTAGAGGCCTAGATATACACTCTCAGAAACTCAACAAGAGCCATAATTGCCATTGCCTGGCCATATGGCATACTTGTGATAGGGATGTCCTTGTAGTGCTGCAAAGTATCGCTGTCAAGAGCATTAGCACGATTCTTCAGAAAATAGGTCTGTCTTGACTCACCCCATAGCAGTTCCAAACGATGTGTTGAGCAGCTCTCCATTCTCATCCACATTTTCAATAACGGCTTTGATGGCTCTCACGGCAACCTCATCATATCCTCCCACTTTGGCGCCCTTCAACTTCCGACAATCATCGGCTTCAGGGGCGGAGACAGGAGTGGCCGGGTCAAGATATCGCTTCCGTCTTGACTTGAGTATGCCAAACGCGAACCCGGCTGTGGCGCTGGCTTCTGGATAGGAACCTTCATCTTCCGAGATGTCCAGTAGTGTCCTCCAGAGACCAGAGGGCGCTTGTAGAGATGAGAGTGCCGAGCACTGCGCCTCGAGCACGTCCCGGAGGTGCGATCCAATAGGGTCTGTTGCAATATCGAGATCCAAAAGCTCAATGAACTCGGGGATCACGATGGTCAACCAGCTATTGCCTCTAGCCCATCTCGCCTCCGCAAAGTTGTGGCCCAACTTTCCCTGCTTGGCACCGTCCTTGTAGAACTCCCAGCCGTGGAAGAAGAGGCCTGTCTTGGTGTCGAACAGATACTGGCAGTGGAGTATGAATTGCTTCTTAGCCTCAGCAACATAGTGCGGCCTGTTCAGCACCAGACCGATCTTGGCCAACGGAAGAACAGTCATCATCAGCGTGTCGTCCCACAGCTGACCGTCATGTAGGCTGACATATGTGACATGTTGCATTCCGCCGAATTTCGTCCGGTCAAGATCCCGATACGCCCACTCGGCCCAGCTGTCTAACCACGGCAAGTAAGTTGGATTCTTTGTCTTTTCGTACACATATGCCAGCGTCAAGAAAACTGCCATGGTATTGATGTTTTTTGTTGTGCCACCAGCAGCGAAGCGGTTGGCGAACCAGGCTTCAATGATCTCGAGGCACTTCTCGTCCCCCGTCATTTCGTAATACTGCCATATTCCATAAAGGCCGATACCGTGGGTCCATTCCCAGTCATTCCAACCCTTAGTGTCGATGACACGGCCGTCGTCAAGTTTCAGGAGGAACTCGCCTGTCTTGTCTTTGATGTTGACCATGCCATCGATCAACAGTTTGATCTTGGCATGGACATCGCTGGATTTGATGCCCTGTATCTCGGTAGGCATATTGTCTGAAAGTGTGCAAGTACTGTATCAAAATAGAAGACAACAGCACGACAATAGTCAAGCTAGCTGTGAGCCCTGCTGAGGGACGGGATCGCTCCACGTGATGTTGTGAGTGAAGGTCTGTTGTCAGGAGGTAGAAATTTGGAATGAAGGCAAAGCAAGGTCCCTGAAACTCGAAGCGCCCGGATGCAAAAGTTCAATACTGAGCAGCAATGTACAGTACATATGCAGCTCACGCGTTGCGTATGCGGTGGAGCGCGCCCAGTCCACCTGCGTCTCGAAGAACCGAGGATGTGATGGTGGAGAACCTAGCACTCCCCGATAGGTCAACAAAGAGCAGCAGCCGGCATAACTCGGTCCGAACTGCACCGACAGACGAAGGAGTCGCCGGGGTTGGAGGCGGTGGCCAAGCACCCGTGAAGCCTTGGCACCAAGACGGGTCCAAGAAAATCAAGCACGGAGGCTCTACACAGCCGTCCCGGGTCGCTCGACATCGAATGCCCCGGTTTTCTGTATTCCTTCGGACCCCTTTCCCCGCGGGGACAGTGGACTCGGGCGGGTCATCAAGTGGAACCTGGGGATGACTGCTGTCTCGAATCCAAAGAGTCTGTCGACCCCACAGAGTCAACATCGATACGAGAACGGACGACGGGGGGTCAGCAGCGCATGGAATGTGCGGGGAGATGGCGAAATTGCGCGTTTTGCAAGAACCGAACGATGCCAGGTGGGCGGGCAACCTTGGACAGTAGTGATTACTTTGGCAAGAGGCAACCACCACGCCCTCGGCCGACATGTCACTTTCTCTTCACCATCTCGCGAAGAGATTGTACGTGGCATCGATGGCGAGTCGCTAATGTCTGCAGGGAGGATGATCCCTCCCGGCCTTTTCGGGGTCAAGGATAGGGACGCGCTCCCACCCGGACGGTGTCACCAAATACGGCATCTCGGGCCAATGGCCGCCTAGACCCCAGAAGTGTCAACGCTACTTGGTCCCCATGTTCTGTGGGGTCTGGGGAAGTCAAGGTCAGTGTCGACAAACACTCAGGCACCTGGCCAAGGGGTTTTCCAGATATCTGAGTACTTTGTGCAGCGGTCTTTACCGCTGGACCGGATCCAATTTATTCGTCCGGGGTCCAACTCTGTTGGTGAAAAGCGATTTAAATTCATTGATAAGACTGGACGCTGACCCATTTTGACTCCCTCTCGTAAACGCCTGCCAGCCTTCCTGCTCATCTTCATTTGGCCCGCCAGTGTTCTTGTGGATGCTCTCAGGCCTTCCTTTTAAACTGCTTTGGGTTTCTTCTTCTTCAGACGCCACAACCAGGGCCAACCCAGCATGGTAGCATCCGAAAACCCTAGGGAAGACATCACAAGCAGCTCAAACATGGCCACTGACCCGAATGACCAGCCACGGCAAAATGCCGAACCCGACAAGGTTGAGCGCATCATGTCCGCCGACGAGGTCGAGTTCGCGAAGGAACATCAGAACTTCTCCAAGGTCGACAAGGAGCTCGCTCAATATGTCTCGGACGTCCGCATCGAAATTTCCCCCGAGAAGAATGCCCAACTGCTCAAGATGATCGACAAGCGGGTTCTCTCGGTCATGGTTGCGACATATTTCCTCCAGGCCATCGACAAAGGCACTCTGAGCTTCGCCTCAATCATGGGAATCCGTGAAGACACAAATTTGACCGGCCAGGATTACTCATGGCTGACAACTTGCATTTACATTACGATTCTGATCGTCGAGTACCCTCAGAACTGGACCATCGCTCGAGTACCCATCGCCAAGTACCTCAGCTTCAGTATTATAGCCTGGGGTGTGGTGCTCGCCTGTACAGCGGCTTGTCACAACTTCACTGGCCTGGTTATCGTCCGCACGCTGCTCGGTCTGTTCGAGTCCGCCTGCCAGCCCGCCTTTGTGGTGCTGTCTTCTATATGGTACCGAAGGGAGGAGCAGGCTGCACGTGTTACATATTGGTACATGATGAATGGAGTCAGTAAATATTCTCTTACAGTTCCCGGACCGTCGTTCTTTGGACCCAAGACAGGTGACTAACAGGTAGCAGGCGCAACAAATCGTTGGTGGACTCCTTGCTTACTGCTTCTCCCTCATCACCTCCGGCCCTCTCAAGTCATGGCAGTGGCTATTCATGATTTATGGTATCATCTCTGTCTTCTTCGGGATCTTTGTTGGGTGGTACATGCCTGACAGCCCGATGCGCGCCAAATGCTTTTCAGAAGAAGACAAGCACCTCTTGGTTGAGCGCGTGCGAGACAACCAGACTGGAGTCCAGAACCGTGTCTTCAAGGTTGACCAACTCATTGAAGCCTTGTTGGACCCACAGGTCTGGGGGTACGCCATCATCGCCCTCACCACCACTCTGCCCACCTCGGGACTCGGCGCATTCCAGGGCATCATCATCAAGAGCTTTGGTTTCACTACCCTGCAGACTCAACTCCTGGCCATGGTATTGGGCTTCTACATTATAATCGTTCTGCTTGGGTCCCTGTGGATCGTCAAAAAGACCGGGCAGAACTTGCTTGTCATGCTGGGATTCGTTCTACCGTAAGTGTATCACTGTCCAGTACATGATCTATACAAGGCTAACGCTCCCTGCCTCGCTATAGATGCTTCGCAGGCACTATATGCTTGATGATCGTCCCCTTGGAGACTTTTTCACAGCACGTTGGGCTGCTGATTTGTTACTACATCACTTTCTCCTTCTGGGCCGCCCAGACCCTGTCGCTGTCCATGATTTCTCGGAACATAGCTGGGCAGACCAAGAAGTCAGTCGCGATTGCGCTCAACTTTATCATTTGGGCTACTGGAAATGCCATCGGTAAGTCATGTTCTGTATGCCAGATGTTCTGTCTGCTTCTTGGCTGACCTTGTCTTTCCATCTGCAGGACCTCAAGTCTTTTTGGCCTGGGACGGCCCTCGCTACTTCATTGCCTTTGCAACTCATCTTGGTTGCTACGGTCTGCTCGTTGTAGACATTCTCCTCTTGCGTTGGTACCTGACCGCACAGAACAAGAAGCGTGACCGGCTGGCCGCCGAGGGTGTCCAGGAGGCTCACGATGAGGCATTTGTGCATGCTTTTGAGGATATCACGGACAAGAAGAACGCCAACTTCAGATACGTCTACTAGATCCAGAAGTCTAGCTGCTGGAAACAGAGTGCGCCGCAATTTTGTATATTTATCAGTTCTCTGTGAGGCTCCAACGTGAGCGGCATTTTGGAGGGAGCAAGAATGCATTGAATCTCCCTTACATGATACTCGTGCATGTGATATCTCTTGTAATGGCTTGTTCGAGTCGCCAATTCATCAGATGTCAACCAGAAATACAGCTGTTGCAAGGGCATCCACGCCCTCGGTAGAGATCACAGATCCGTTAGGTCCAATTGTCCAGTCGCC
Organism: Diaporthe sp. HANT25; assembly: GCA_013435955.1. Lineage (NCBI taxonomy): Eukaryota > Fungi > Ascomycota > Sordariomycetes > Diaporthales > Diaporthaceae > Diaporthe > Diaporthe sp. HANT25. The sequence goes on along the minus strand of JACBFG010000029.1, from coordinate 789,530 downwards.
ATGTCCCCAAAGGCTAGCGCCAAGCGTCGAGGCAATGAACCCGTTAGGCAGGTCAATGGAAACGGGCACTGTGATATCATGATAACTCAGGCTCACCACACTAATCATCGCCTGTCCAAGCTCCTCGTCCACCCATGCCGCAGCATCAAGATCATCAGAACCCGTGACTGTGAGGTCCTGGTATCTTGGCGCGCCGAGAAAGAGGCGCGGTGCGGTTGAGCCCGTGAAAAGCCCAGCCATGTCTCTCGTGATGTTAAAAAGCTGGGCAGTAGTCGGGTAATCCCACATGGTTAACCCTTTGGCGCCGTGGTTTACCGCAAGCAGTGACATCACGTCCAGCTCGTTTGCGGTCGGGTACCTGTTCCAGAAAGTCTCGTTGCCGAATGCCTGAGGCGCGAACCATTGTGTCTTCGCCCAGCCGATCAACTCGTCTCTACGTCGAAACTCGTCGAGTCGGTGTGGAATGTCATCGAAGACAGTGGGGCCGATCCCGCAGTTGTCGCAACCACAACAGCCGTAAGTTTCGTTACAGACAGTGCCATAGACTGTCGAGTAGGAGGTGTTTGTTGAGATGGGGTACACGTCGGGTACAATGATGTCAGCGCCGGCAGCGTATTCACTGTAGTAGAAGTTCTCGCAGTTGAGAGCGAGGCTCACAGGATGATAGGGGTCGAGTTGTTTGATTTTTTGGTACGCCAGGCCAGTCGAGTTGATAGGGTTGCTTTTCCCGTCCGGTTCATCGCTCTGATACCAGCTCAATACGCTGGGGTGAGTGCGCAGAGCAGTGACTTGTTCTATCATTTCTGTCGAGTTATCCGGCTCCCATATAACGTCATACTGGAGCCAAATTCCCAATTCCGCCGCCCGGTCAAGGTATGGCTGAAATTGGGCCCAGGGAAACGGCTGCTCGCCAAGAGACCCTGTTGGGACGATATGAACCAGATTGAATCCGAAAGAGGCATATTCGTCGAGTGACGAAACGTCAGTGTCCCAATAGAGGGTCCACTGCACATAGTACGTGTATGGAAAGATGGCTTCCCAGGAGCTATTCTTCCCTCTCTGCGCGTAGATGCCTCCATACAAATTATCTAGCCTGGCCACGCTTCCGTAGTCAGCCGGATATGGCAGATATGAGAAGCTGGTACTCGTCGAATAGACAGTTGAGTTCGCCAGTTCTGCATTTACTGTTAAGTTGTAATCATCTAGGCTGGGTACGAGACCGGCGAGTGCGATATCCACTTCGTTATTGATGGAGTCGACATCCAATAAAGCCGAGCCCAATGTCGTGTTTCCGGCAAGCACAGTGACTTTGAGCTTTTGTGCCGGGGTGGTGATGGAAGATTCGCTGATGGCCTGGCCCAGCTGATACGACACCTCGGCACCTATGAGCAGCGCAGCGGTCTCATCTGTGTCGAGATAGATGGACATGCGTGGTTTTGCACTGAGTCTGAGCAGTGGCTGGCTCGATGTCGGCGGCTGTTCAAACCGTCCGCCTGGTTCGAAGGACGAATTGCTGTCTTGTTGTTAACTTCGCCTTCACGAACATGGCTTGTGATATTAGCACTGCGGTGACAGGACACTCACTCAGGTCGATAAGCCTTTCCGCACCAGATGTCAACCCCGGCAGGATTGTTGAACTGGGCGGCCGCTTGCGTGGCGGCCAGGAACAAGTTCAGCAGAGACGGCCATGTCAACTTAGAGCGATACCACATCATCGTGATTTTGAGAGAGTCTTGCTAGCAGGTCTGTGACGCCCACAAGGCTCCGACCAGTTTGAAGTTGCGCATTATTAGGTGTTGACGCGCAATCTTGTTGACGGTCGGGGTCATGGTTGGTTGGTTGCATCATATTGTCTGTCTACGTAGTTCACCGGAGCACTGATGAACGTTACATTGCCCCTAAAAGCCCTGCCCGGCAGTCCAGCACTTGACTCCACAGATAGGAGGAAATTGGGAAATTGGGAAGTTGGAGGTGCATGTTTGCAGGGCGACTAAGCCCGTACGTTCGGCTCTTCTGCCCGTTCTCCTGGCCGGGATGCGGTGCCGACAACTGTGTGATAAAGCCGGGCCTCGGTTCAGTTATGTCCGAAGACCTCTGGGCGCCACTGTCTATGTCGGTCTCAGATTGACCCTACCCACAGGCGCATCTGATAACGTGCCGGTTCCTAGGCTGCCCATATTAACTTTACACTGTCGTACTTAGAATCGATTGGAGCCAAGCAGGCTCATAACAGTAGTTTGACTTATCGAAGGAACCACTATGAAACCGCTCAGGCGGACGGAGCCGTGCCTGTCCAATAGGGCTCGCCCAGCAGGTGAGCCAATTCGCAGTTTTCCTCCTAGACGTGCTGGTTCCTGGGACCTGGTGCAATATGTACACTTAAACATGATATGTCGCTATAATTGGGGGCTGGCCCATTCCGGGTCGATGGGTGAAACAGCGCGCCGCACATACGGCCGTGTAAACCGGTCGCGCGGGAATCCAACGGTGCCCACGTTTTGCCCTTGTTGGGCAAAGTGTTCAGCGCTCCGACCCATCATTTGGCCCGTCACCACAGCAAGCACTAACAAATGTGACACCCTTCTGCCATGTGTAAATGTTAGCTGGAATGTCAGCTTATGTGCCTCGAGTCTATCTACTTTCAGCTTCCAGGGGGCCGCGACAGCCACCACCGTTGCTTGATTATGATCCATCTTTCTGTGCCTCTTGCGGCCGCTTTCATGCAGCCATCGATCCTCGTTGACTCGCTGGGATCGATCTGCACCTATTCCCGTCCACCGCACGCCATGTCTGCTAAAAGAAGATCTCGCTGGCCACCAACGCCTTTTGAACAAAATGGGCCATTGGAGTATTATACTTGAGGACGAGAAGCCGCTCGTAAGCCTGCTCAGATCCAGACCCACTGGAGATGTGCGTCTTCATGCATCGACTCGGTAAACAGGCATCAAATTGACACAAGTTGTCAATATGGGGCTCCTCGATAAAATGCGGCCCAGCAAAGGCGATAGCGACACCATCAAGATCCGCGTTGACTCGACCCGCTGGGAGAGGATTTGGAGTGGCCTGTCCGATCTGGGCACCAGCATCAGGCCATGGCTGCCACCAGTGAACTACATCACCATTCACTACACATATTTTCTGGTTGTCGGGCTTGTCGCAACCCTTATTCTCTGGGGCGCTTCTCATCCCGCCCTGAGCATTGGCTTCTGGGACAGCATGTTCCTGGCCTTCTCTGCGCTGACCTCGGCCGGTCTTAACACGGTCAATATAAGTGGTCAGTATGACCATGATTCAATGCGAAAGCGGGAACGAACTGCTGACGTATGGTAGCGATGTCCACCGGCCAGCAAGTCATTCTGGCTATCCTTCTCATGCTGGGGAATCCGATCATGATATCGATTTTCAGTTAGTGCCATTTCCCCCCTGCTACGCTTGCCTGTGTTTTGTAAACTTGAATGGGCTAGAATATTCTTAAGTGTCACTTTGGGATTCGTAACGTGTCATTAACAGGTACTAGCGCTTGTTTTCCGGATGTACATCTTTGAGAGGCGCTTCAAGGATATAGTGCAGGCTGAAAGAGACCGGAAGATGAAGGCGACGGGAGCAGTAGTCGGTATGGCTGGGGCAATGTTTGGCTTGCCAGTTATGTCCACGTTTCGCTCGCGGGACAAGACTGAATCCAAATCACAGAGGTTTCGAAACGCAATCACTCGCGATCGGGACCAAAATAATATGACGGGCATGGGCACCAAGATTGCCGGATCTCCTGAGACAAGCCACTCATCAAAGTCCAAGTCGCCAACACCAAGTGAATTGGCTGAGAAAAAGGCACAAGTTGACTTGGAGGCAGCGAAAAGTCCATTTCTGGCTCCACCAAAGGCCAGCTCCTCAGATATGCCCACGAGCCCAGGAGGGCGAAGCATCAAGTTCTTGGACCCTATCACCGAGGGCGAGCCCAGCCAGGCTACGGGCCTCGGAGTCTCGAGTGCATACCAGCGCGGCAGCCCCCAGATGACCAGGCAGAAGTCCGCCGTCAGCCAAGACACCGGGAATGGACGGGCAGCTCGGTCGAATCAGGAACAGTCCTTCAGCATCGACACATTCTTGAAACAGAACAAGGTCAATGTTGGTCGGAACGGGCAGTTCCACAACCTAACAGCACGGGAACGTGAATACCTCGGCGGAGTTGAGTACCGTGCAATCAAGCTCCTCATTGCGACGGTGACGGTGTACTTCTTCCTCTGGCAGCTCCTCGGTGCCATCGCTCTCGGTGCCTGGATTGCAGTCAACAACCCTTCAGCCGCTGCGGAGAATGCACAGAACTCCTGGTGGACAGGTGTGTTCATCGCAATCTCCGCGTTCAACAACGGTGGTCTGACCCTCTTGGATGCTGGCATCGCGGCATTCGAGAGTGGGTGGTTCCTCTTGGTGGTCACAGTCTTCCTTATGCTTGCGGGCAGTGCGGCGTTCCCAGCATTCCTGAGGCTGACCCTTTGGTGTATCGCTCAGGTGCTGAAATACGGCACACAGGAGGAAGATTACGCCATCACGAAGGAGACACTTGACTTCACGCTCAAATATCCACGCCGGGTGTACACGATGCTCTTTCCCTCGAAACCTACTTGGCTTCTCGTGGGGATGCTTGTTGTTCTAGTAGCGGCAGACTGGATTGCTTTATTGGTCCTCAGCATTGGAAATTCTGCCCTCGATACGAATCCTTCGGGCGAGCGGGTATTCAACATGCTTTTCCAGTCAATATGTGAGTTTTTCCCACGTCATATATTCATACATTCGCTCACCATCTCAAAGCAATTTGGTCTGGAGGCTTTGCTATCATCAGCCCGTCTGCCGTCTACTTTGACATCCAGGTGCTCTGGCTTGTCATCATGTACCTTGAGACATATCCGTAAGTGGCAGTCTTCTCCTTTCACGACTCCCCGTCTGCCATGTTTTGGAAGGTTCCAGAACGCATCACTTTAGGCTCCACAACGGGTGATTAACAGGTAGCAGAGGAACCATCACCATGAGAAACTCAAACGTATACGAAGAAAGGTCACTCGGTATTTACGCGGGAGACGATGAGCCTGCCAATGAAGGGAAGCCGGACTCTGGGAAAGGTGACACTGCCCAGTTTGCTGCTCAAACGCTGCTGTCCGTGCCACAACAAGGAAACAATGGACCATTCTCACCAACCTCGGCCTTTTCCCAGACCTCGAATATGTCTACTCGCTCTATCAAAAAGCTCGCCCAGGTCGGCCGACGTGGGACAGCCTTTGTTGGGCGTCAGATCCAGAGGCGCATGACAGGTTTCCAAGGCGTAGGTGTCAGCGCACCGCGGAGACCAGGTCGCGTAAATGGAGGGGCATCAAGAAGTACATTCTTCCACGTCACGCCCAATCCTGGTTCCCCGCCGTCGCCGTCCAATTCTTCTTCCGCGACAATCACATCCATATCTACTCAGAATGAAGGAGAGGTCGACCTAGTTTCGCAGCACGTCAGGAGCCAGCTCTCTCACGATATTTGGTGGATGGCCCTCGCCATGTTCCTCATTGCAATTATCGAGACGAAACACAGCCTTCTTGACCCGGAGACCTATAGCGTGTTTAATATCATGTTTGAGGTGGTGAGTGGTTACACAAACATAGGACTGTCACTGGGCCTACCAAATCAGGCGTATAGTTTTAGTGGAGGTTTATATACGGGCAGCAAGGTCGTCATGGTGCTAGTCATGATACGAGGAAGACACCGCGGCTTGCCCGTGGCACTTGATCGCGCTGTCAGACTTCCCAAAGAGCAACTAGATGACGAGGAAGAGGAAGATGCCGAGATCAGGAGGGCGATTAGTCGGGATACGAGCGTCAGAAGCCGTGTAGTCAGTCGGAGAGTGTCTTTTGATGGGCCGTCACTTTAATATCTGGACATCCCTCGAGGTCTTCATCATTTGATCCTCAAGTCCGACGTGCGAATTTCAACTTGGAGTCCTATAATTTTTTCATTCAAACTGTGGCAAAACCTCTCTCTTGTTCCATTCATGAATTGGAGTAGTCCTCCGCTAGATGGCTTGTCTATGCAGAGTTTGTGGAATGGACGCTGTAGACGATGTCCTGAAAGTCTTGGGGTACAATTACGACTGAAAACACCGACTCGAAATTGCGTGAAACGATCCGCAGGTCCATTGAGTCAAGCATGGACCGCGAAATTCAGCACCTGTCGGGCGGAAGCAGACCGCTGCAAACGGAGCGCGGTGAGATCGTATTGCGACATTGTCTCGGAATCTGACAAAAGCGGTTTCGTGCCGTGAGGTACAGTCACAATAATAGCAAGTATAAATTACACAAATGTGTTGGGATTCATTCAGGCCGTCGAGGCAGGTCTGCCTCCTATGCATCTAAGCTTCCACGCCTGCAGGTGGAGGCCACCGGCCCCCACAGTGAGACTCGATACTTCAGGTAAGCTCCTTGGCAGCGCTTTAACTGGCTTGGCATCTCTCATCATTTCAGTAACCAGCTACCGAATGCAGCAGGTAGATAACTGAGATGAGCAGCAGCTCATGCAATCTTTGACCCGCAGATCTTCAACCATGTCACCCTATCATCGGGTCTCAGAGAGCGTGCGGAGATGATGCGGCAAACATTGATGCCTATAAAAAGGCCATGGCGCTGCGGTGCCGCTCCGAATTTCTTGATGCTACCTGCGATGTGATCCAAACCCTGTCGTCGTCTGTTTTGAAGATGTTGTCCAAAAGCGCCAGCTATTTGATAGCGGCCATACTGGCCAGTGTTGTGCGTGGTGCTCCCGCGCCGCTCTCGCTTGATCGAAGGACCATCGAGGATCCGTTCGCCGTGCTTGACCAGCAGAACTGGGTCAATCCAGATGATATGACATGGGATGACTTCGTCCCTCCTCCAGGTACCGACTGGTCAGACCCAACGCAGACCGGATCCATCAGAAACTTCAGGATCGCGCTTGTTGCGGTAGACTATCCGGACGAGAATTTCACCATAACCAAGCCTGTTGGGTCAACACCTTTTAATAACCCCCAGCCAGATGCCTCGGAACTTGCTCGCGAGGACGTTCCCGCCTTCTACCGGGACCTTCTCAATAAACCACAGGCTCTCAACCGAAACCATACTTTGCACGAGTACTGGATGGAGGACTCTGCTGGTCGGTATGTTGCATGAGAAGAAACAGCTACACCCATAGCCTCTGGGTGTGGTTTAGAGCTCGCATAGTGACTTTCTTGTTTCAACAGGTATGGCGTCGACTTGACTGCGTTCGGGGCCTACAGACTCCCCTCCAAGTCGTTCCAGTACGGCGTTGATGAGGAAGGAATGAACCCAGGGGCCTGTCCAGAAGAGCCGTGCACAGCCGACCTTCGCACCGATGCCCTCGGGGCGTGGCGCGCAGACGTCGGCAACGCCACCGCTGACAGTTTCGAGCTCGTCTTCATCCTCAGTGCTGGCCAGGACGAGTCGGGGTCTTGGCAAGAATTTGGCGTCATGAAGTTCCTCAAAAATGAAGACGTGACGGATGAATTTGGCCCACCTGGTAACAGCTCACTGCCCAACTACGCGAAGACTCGATACGTTGAATGGACTTCGTGGGCCTCAGCGTCCACTATCTGGCCTAACGCTGGCGGTGGATCATCCACGCAGGCCGAAAGCTCTGGTGCTGCGACATATGCTCACGAACTCTCTCATCTTCTCGGGATTGGCGACAATTACAACAACCCTTATGGGGTCCCAGCCAGAAGAGCTTATACTGGTCCTTGGAGCATGATGTCTCGAGGCAGCTTTAACGGACCGGGAGGCCCACACACGCGCTGGCAAATTCCCTCGTTACAGGGCGCGACGATGGGCTCTCTCCACACTGTCCGCGATAAGCTTCAACTGGGCCTGACAGACAAGTCCAACGTGCTGATCGTTCAGAAATCCGACCTCGCCTCCTCCGGTGTTGTGACGGCTGAGGTAACTGCTCGCGCAGTGGACAACCCTGACGGTCTCCTTGGCGTCCGTGTCGTGTTCGGCACCGACTTGTCGCCCTACTGCAACGTCTCCACAGAACCTCTGTGCGATGGTGGAGGCTATAACAACTATGAATTGGAGGTCGTAGATCGCATGGGTGCCGACAGCTTCACACCAGACAGTGGCGTCATGATCAGCAAAAGCAAGGACTCGGACAGGACGCAGCCATTCCAATGGACCGTGGACGCCAACCCGCAAGACATTGACCTAGTGGACTACATCGGCCCGGACGGAAAGGAGCAGAAGGTGACGGTCGGCGATTATCGGCAGCTGGCTGATGCTTTGTTCCACGCCGGCACGAGGTCAGGTAGTCAGTTCGAGCACATAGACGAGGCCAACGGGCTGCACCTCTATGTCCTCGACCGCCGCCGCGACGACCTGGGCGTGTTGCACTACACAGTCGGAGCCCGCGCCCTGTCGAGCAGTAGCAGCACAGCTACGAGCGGTGTAGAGCTCAGCCCTGGTTCCGTTGTTGGGTCTGGCGGTGCTTCTACTGCCCAAGGGGTGGCGTGCGTATTCGACCTGACCAATACCGGCAAGCAGGCAGCAGGAGGAAACGCAACTTTAGGGCAGTATACTAAGAGCGACGTGTACCGCGTCGAGGCGGAAGTCGATGATGCCAGCGGTTGGAAAGTAGAGCTTCCCAATGGGCTCGTTTTTGCGGAGTTTGGAGCGAAGACACAGGTTGTGGTTGCTGTCGCTGCCGCTGAGAGCGCAGATGCCCAGGCAGTAGTCAAATTGTCTGCTACTTCCGAGTCTGATGGGAGTATATCAAGCTCGGCGGAGTGTACCGTCAGTCGATAGGCATCATGCCTTTCTAAAAGAACATAGGGTATTCGCACCCGTGAAAACGGGGTGTACACAGGCACATCATGAGCACTTAACCACCTGTGTAGGTAGAGATCCGCACACCCATAGCTAAGTTACCAGTTCACACTCCCACGTAGGCTTAGGTCTGGGTGTTGGGTCTGGATAGGTATGTGAACTGGCTATGGGTGAGCGAGTTATGTAACTTGAGCGAGTTATGTAACGGTGTACCATCCGATTTTTCAGGTGCAAATATCCGGTTCTTTCTAGAATGCGCGCCAGTAGAAATGACTGTTCTGTCCTCAGACAATGAGACGCCAATTCTTTGCTTGCCAACACCCCAAATCTGACCTTTAAGGTTTCATGCTTCGCTCAGCTCTTGTTGGTACCCTAAATGAGTACCCGTGAATCACCATCGGCTGAACCAGAAATCCCTGTTCAGTTGATGGACCCGCAATGTAGAACTCTCTGATTTTACAGTGATACCGAGCATGCCACCATAGCCACTCACTAATCAGCCGTGGGCTCCAACCAAGTCTCACATTAGGAACCTTGTGTAGACAGCAGCCAAAGCCACGATCAACGAAATTGCCCAAAAGATGCGATCAAAAGAGACGGATTCGATCCAGACCTCGACGCGAGGTGGTACCATGTTTAGTGGGAAGCCACGCGGGAATTCATTTCGTTGACACTTGACTCTCCGAAGCAGATGCTGTTGGAGGTCCTGTATTTGAATCACAAGTTTATGTCCCACACGATGTGTCTCGTGCATCACGTAGAGCGTCTGCTTCTCAGCATCAACCGACCATTCCCCATCACTGACTTCGATACTAAGATCGTGAGCGGCATAGTGGTACTTCGGGAGGAAGATCTCAGTGACCCGAGACTTGCCAGTCGTTGGCCCGTGAGGAACGCTTTCCCATTCAAATTCGAACTTGAGAGTTCGCGGGTCCCAATGCGACCGGGTCGGAAGACCAGCCACTTTGGCCGCGTAAGGACGGGTCACGACGTCAAGAGTCCTGGCTCCGCGATATAGTTCGTTGGCCTCGTGCTGCTCGTTCCGATAGTCGACCACCGTACTATCGCTAGTGACGATCGAAAAGTCTTCGTCGTTCCAGCCATCCCCATGCTCTGAATCATTGATCGGATTATAGTTCCAAAGGGTGAAGCCGACGAAATTATCTTCCATAGCGGAGATGAGGGCATGCATCAGTTCTCGCTGGCTGTCGTAGTTCCCTGTTTTGAAGGCCGTACGCCCGTTCACGTCAAAGGGGATGCCAACCTCCCCTATCACAATCGGGAGCTGGCCGAGAAAGGCATGGGCGTGCTGCACGATATTGCGAAGCTGAGCGGTGTAGTTGTTGCGCAGGCCGGCTGCACCAAAGTAGAGGGCACGTAGGATGAACATGCCCCTGGCCAGCCCCTGAACATTCACACTCATTGATGTATGGACCTTGCTGAAGAGGACGTTCAGGTCGTAAAAATGAGGAGCATAGACAAGATTCTGCGGCCGGTCGGAGTCAATGGCCGTTTTTGTCTGGTGTCGTGTTTGGAGGATGCTACGATCCCCGGGCTGCCATGGCGGCATGAACTGGTTGGGCAGAGGCTCAACGAAGGACAGGTGCTTTTGAAAGCGGCCGGACACGCGCTCTGTGAATTTCAGCACAAAAGGAGCATAGCAGTCTCTATACCACTCAATCTTGTGGGCCTCTCGACCAGGCCGGTGATCAAGATCGAAGTAGTCGCGCTGCAAAACAACGGGTTGTCTCTGCTGCTCATCCCAGTCCCAGACGCCATGAGAACGCCAAACGCACTTGCCCATGCCTCGGGGCCTGTCAGCGACAGCATTTGTGCCGGCTGCTGTCAGCCAGGCAGAACGACCCTTGGGGTCGAACAATGTCTGGTGGGACTGACGAGTAGGCCAAGGCCATGATTTGACGTAGTATGAGATTTGTTGGGGGTAGCCACTGCCGAGCGCTAGTGACTGGATGAGGGAGGGGAAGAATCCTATGTGTAGATCTGTATTGTAGTTCCAGCCGTGGAAGTTGTGCAGATTGATCAGGCCGCGGTCCGGTTCATTCATAGGCTCGAAACCCAGACATGCCTCGAGAGATCCCACCTCGTCGGCCAGCCGGCCAAACGCCTCGATGAGGGCATCCTGAAGGAACTGCTGAATTGAGACTTCCTCGGCGTCACCCTTGCCATGCAGAGAGGACCGAAGACACTTGAGTTGCGGTGCAAGGGCTTCACCGGCCCAGAAAAGCGTCGCCATGGTGGACGCTGCCAGCTTCTGATTCCCAGATGGCCACACGAAGGGTCCACTCGGTTCCCGCTCGTTGGGTGGTGCTCTGGCTCGCCTCGCCTCGTCCTGCCCATGGATGTAGGCAGCGCCCGTATCGGTAAAAGCCTCCATGTCGAGGCCGGCAGCCTCTAGAGTCCAGCCCGGGGCACCGCTCCCTCCACAGAACCGGCTCCACACGTCTTGATGGGCGCAGACGAAGCACTTCAGGCCATACTTGGGCATCATCTCGATGAGTTGCCGGAGGTATGCAATATAGTCAAGATCTATGTCTGTGCTCGGGTTGGGACCGGCGTGGGCGAGAGATTCCCACGTCACAAGCAGCCTGATCAGAGGCATGCCCCAGGCCTGCAGTCGCCGGAAGTGGAGGGGAGCTTCATGGAGCGGGAAGGGCCGTCCCGTAAAGTCGACAGTGCGGTGTTGGTAGAAGCTGTCGCTGTCCCACAGGTGTGTCAAGCCGTTTGGCTTGGTTGGCATCTTGCTCGCACCTGCGACGTTGAAGCCTCGCAGGCATACTGTCCTGCCATATGCATCAACGAAGCGCCCATCTTCGATGCGGATTGGGCCACCAAGCGCCGCCTCGGAGAGGTCGTGGGCCGAAAACGTGGTGTCCATGTGGTTGGTTATGGGGCTTGGATCATCTCAACGACACTCCAGTGTGATTCGACTAAGGCAATGCTAATGAGTGTGCAAGGAGTTCATGCGGGCGTCGATCAATCCGGTCGCTGAGAGCAATCGGCTGATGTAACCACACACGGAAGCTACACTCAGATGCAATTTGACAGGCTTGTTGTACTGCTCCACAGAAGCAGGTCTAGCAGGAAGAGAAATGATTGGCAAACCTGCCAGTTGAATGAAAGATGAAGCCTTGTCCACGTCGTTCCAGGTGGACGCCCATGTATGTCAGACCCAGCTGCTTCCGTGGTCGATTTCCTGGACCCCGTCCTTCCAACACAACGAACACAGACACTTGGCCTGTTGCATCGTCGTTGACAGTGGAGCCAGGCGAGTGGAGCGGGAGCCTTTTCTTGGCGAGCCGGACAAACAAACTTCCGTTTGCGATCAGTCTGGCCAGGGAGCCCCTGCTAAGGCTCTGGTGTGAGCATCTCCGGGGCAAGGTCTCCTCCACGAGCCGTGGGGGCCTGCTAACAAGAACGGTAGAGCCCCGCTGATGCGCGGTTCGTCCACTAACAAGTACTGGCGTCTGTTTGTGTTATCGCGCGCAGTGCCACGGCGTCCCTATAGCAGGAGATAAAGCAGAGATATGCATCCGAGGCAGCCAGTCAGGATGCCCGTAGTTTGCTGCAACATGCTGCTAATACAATCATGGAGCAATAAACTTCCCCCGATAGCTTATCTCTGTCCGATGTGACCGGTACATGTCAGCAAAGCTAGATGAGACGGCAAGGGCAAGCGAGCACTTGGGCCGCCGCGGCGTTAGGTGAGGACCAGAAACTATGATATGAGCATGGCATGCATACATCAGGACAGAGATGTCCTTTTTGCTGTAACTGTAACCTTGAGGTTGCACACACCTTCGAATCTTTCGTCCCTCCACCTCCGGTCAAACGATATCCGCTGCATAGCCACTGGAACAGAATCGGCCTCTGGTTCTTCACTGGAGGTACCCTCCGCAACGACACAAGATGGTGAATGCTGCTTTGGATCAGAGTGTCGGCTATGGCATTGTTATTGGCCTGGGCGCTCTGTTTGCCGTGGGTAAGTCTGCTCAACAACCAACCTCAGGGTCCAAGGCCGGGACCATTGCTGACTGTGGCAGGCATGATACTCGTCACGTTCATTCTGAGGCGATATAATAGTGAGCTGCAGACTTCTGAGATGTTCAATACCGCTGGCAGGACGGTGAAGTCCGGCTTGGTTGGATCTGCCGTGGTCTCATCGTGGACTTGGGCAGCGACTCTTGTACGTGCCCAGCCTGAAATGAAATACCTACAACCAGGAACAGCAAAGCGATACAGCTGCTAAATCTGAGGATAGCTCCAATCCACTGGTGTATGTTACCGGTATGGTGTGTCCGGTCCGTTCTGGTACGCATCGGGAGCGACTGTGCAGATTCTCCTCTTTGCCACGCTCGCGATTGAGTTGAAGCGCAGAGCCCCCAACGCGCACACCTTCCTCGAGGTTATCAGGGCCCGCTACGGCACCATTACACACATTGTTTTCATGGTATTTGGCCTCGTTACAAATATCTTGGTCTCGCTTATGTTGATCGTCGGAGGCTCAGCGACGGTCAATGCGTTGACAGGAATGCACACAGTGGCAGCAATTTATCTGTTGCCTGTTGGTGTTGTGGCATATACTCTAGTCGGCGGCCTTAAGGCGACGATTTTGACTGACTGGATTCATACCTTCATCCTGTTGATCATTATCATCGTCTTTTCACTGACTGCCTATGCATCCTCTGATGTGTTGGGCTCGCCGAGCGCCGTCTACGATCTTTTAGCCTCGGCCGCCCTGGACCATCCTGTGGATGGCAACAAAGATGGGTCATATCTCACCATGCGATCTAAGGAGGGTGCTATCTTTTTCGTCATCAATATCGTCGGAAACTTCGGTACTGTCTTCCTTGACAACGGCTACTACAACAAAGCCATCGCCGCCTCGCCCGTTCACGCATTACCTGGCTATATCATTGGCGGGTTGTCTTGGTTCGCCATCCCTTGGCTAACCGCCACAACCATGGGCTTGTCTGCTCTGGCACTCGAGTCAAACCCGCGATTCCCGACTTACCCTGACCGAATGAGTGAGGCAGACGTGTCAGCTGGTTTGGTACTTCCTTATGCAGCAGTCGCCTTGCTGGGAAAAGGCGGCGCGGTCGCAACCCTGCTTATTGTCTTTATGGCAGTGACTTCGGCGACATCATCACAACTCATCGCCGTATCCTCCATCTTCACTTACGATCTATATCGGACATACTTCAAGCCAGAGGCCAGCGGAAAACGCCTGATCTGGATAAGCCACTGCATCGTGGTTGGATATGCCGTCTTTATTGCCAGCTTCTCTGTTGGCCTCCACTACGCAGGAATCTCCATGGGGTACCTTTACCTTATGATGGGGGTCATCATCTCAGCCGCCGTCCTTCCCGCGACACTCACCCTCACCTGGTCTGGACAGAACAAATGGGCTGCAGCTCTATCTCCTATTCTGGGCCTTGCCTTTGCCCTCATCGCATGGCTGGTTACAGCCAAGAAGGAGTGCGGCAATTTGGGAGTATTGTGCACAGGATCCAACAATCCAATGTTGGCCGGGAACGTGGTCGCACTGCTTTCGCCTGCAGTGATCATACCTATCTTGACCCTCGCGTTTGGACTTCAGCATTACGACTGGAAATCAATGATGCTCATTAGGCAAGGAGATGATCACGACTTGGCCGCAGCGGCTCATCTTGACCTTGAAAACATTCCCGGTGGGCATGTTGAGACTTCAGCCCAGTTCGAGGCAGAGCAAAAGAAGCTGTCAAGGGCAGGGAAGATTAGTAAGACAATGACCGTGGTCTTGACTCTTGCCTTCCTCATCCTCTGGCCAATGCCAATGTACGGCAGTGGGTATATCTTCAGCAAACAGTTCTTCACCGGCTGGGTTGTCGTGGGTATCATCTGGATCTTCTGCTCCCTCTTTGCCGTTGGCTTGTTTCCGATTTACGAAGGACGCAAGACGCTGGCAGAGACTACTAAGTGCATTATCCGCGACATCTCCGGCAACTACCACCCAAGCAAAATTCAACACTCGATTGAAGGCCAAGGGGAGAAGAGCGACCATGACGAAGCAAAGCAAGCAAAGGAGCTTAAGGAGAAAGAATCACCTGGAGACGTCACGCCCACAGATAAGTAAGGCAGAATCAAAGCTGAGGATATGGACCGTTTCATATACGGATCATGGGTCAGATTCACAAATAGCGAGGCAAGCCTCAGTGACGAGGCTTCATCCAAGGCACGGGTTATGAGCCACCAGCTTGGGCCGTGGCGAAGACACTGAGTGGAAAACATGATTGTACAGTAGCAAAACATTATATACCCTTCCGGTTGAATTTTGATGCAGTTTTCACAGAGATTTGGATTCCTAGGGTTCACGTGCAGAATTCTGATGTGAGATCTCAGTTCGCCCTCAGAGAAGGTGAGCACCTCAATCAAATTCGCTAATTCCTGGAAAGCAGAGTACACTTGGGAAAGCTCGGATTTGCTAAACTTGTTCAGGATGTCCTCGGGAATTTTTGACATTGATATCTGGGGAGACAATCCCGAACCTGAGATGAATGGATTTTATCGAGGTCCTCGCGCCTGGCCACACTCACAGTTGGTTCACAACTTGAGGAGAATAGCACACTTGAAGACTTATATATGAAACCGGATAGGCGCACCCGCAAAACTGGATGGTACACCCGTACATAACTTGCTTGCCCACGGCCAATTCATATGCCCACCACACGCACTTACACCTACCCAGACCTAACACACCCACACACCCAGACCTAATACACCCAGACCTAATACACCCTGACCTAATACACCCTGACCTAATACACCCAGACCTAATACACCCAGACCCAACACACCCACACACCCAGACCTAACGCACCCAGACCTAGACTTAGAAAACCTAGGTGCGTGTTTAAATCGGCTAAGTGTTTGTGGTACGTGTGCGAAAATTGTATCAATAAGCAAGCTATGTACCAGTATACCATCCGTTTTTATAGGTGCAAATATATGATTTCTTATATATTAGACGGCGAGTTCGGTACATGAGAAGTAAACGTCTAAGTAGGTGCCTTCACGGTTGAAACGATAGAAATAGAGCTCCCGTCACCTTAATCCTTTGCGTTTCCCAGCATCACTACTTGCCCTTGTGAACAACTATCCTCTCACCGTGACCCAAGCACGAAACTCCCTCGGCGAATTCCCGACCCCCCTCTGGATAGACCGTGACAGCCCGTTATACCGCGGGTGGCACCTTAATCCTGACACCTGGAAGGGCGAGCGGTTGCTTGATGACCTCGGAGTAACTACCGACTCAACACACAGCCAAATGCCAAGCAATTCACCATCATTAACTTCCAATCCGCCAAGCCCCTTTTCACACGGCCCACCGCCTAGCAGTTTTCAACGCGGTACACCACGCAACCGCAATCAAGCCCGCAATACTCGTGGACGATTCGTCCGCCAGGACAACACATTCAATAGCAGGGACATAACGATTAATGGCGAGGTGGCTAGTGCCATCGTCTTTGCCACGGCAGCCCTTACCTACATATCCGAGAACCCCGACCTATACCCGGCTGATTGGACCACCGGAGCCAAAACCAATAAGGATGCTATCCTTTCGCTGGCCAACAAGGTCAACCAGACTGCTGACAGACTCAATGAGCCTGAGTCCCCTGCCGAGGCGATTCGCCGCCTCCAGCTTGACTCTGCTACGGCGACTCCCAGCCACAAGCGCACCGCGACAATCCATGACCGTTCCTTGGCTACAATCCCATAATCACCCAGTACGTGAAAAGCTTAGACGACATGGATTCAGATGAACAAGGGCTGTATCGACGTAATTTCGGGTCCTCGCTCGGGTGGAACTCAAAGCTCTAACGATCTCCGACTTTGATGGTTTCATGTTCGTCCCATAACCTTCCCATGATCTTCTGCCGAAGTCCCCGTGCACAATCATCAGCCATGCATTGGCCAAGACTTTCACGTTCCGTTCTGTTTCTCTGGTTCCGCTTCGAGCTGGGTTCCTGACGGCGAATTGCTTCTTTAGCCTCATGGGTTAAGCTCTACCCGGGCCGAGCTTGGATCTGCAAATGGTATGCTGACATTTGTGACACACTTGTCGGCTCAAAATGTTAGTTCATTCAGGCATCCAGTCCTTTTGTCGTACTCACATTTCCACAAATACTGACGTCGGCAGCAATGGCTACTTGGCATTGACTGTCACTTGTTCTATCTTCGTCGCCAGTCGCCGTGTATATACACCTAATTGAATAGATCCAGCTCTCATCATGTATTTGCTAATTTTCCTTCTACAAGTTGTCGCTTCTTTCGCCGCTTCACCGTTCGCAGTGAGTCGACAACGTCTGCCGGTGATCGCTTCGTGTGGCTAACGCTGACATTTTATCTACGTGCAGGGTCTCAATATCGCTGGGTTCGATTTTGGGAGCGATATACAGGGGAAGCACAATCTGACCAGTGCCTTCGGCCCTGTGGTCGCCCTAGGCAAAGGCAATAGCGATGGCGCAGCCCAGATGCAGCACTTCGTCCAAGAAGGGCTGAATACTTTCAGATTACGTGAAGAACATTTGCCGAGCCCTCACCTTCTGAGCTCGTCGGCTGACTCATGGCGCAGCAACCACATGGCAGTTCATGATCAACAGTAATAATCTCAATGGCAGTGCTGTCAACCTTTCGCCAGGCACTCTAGCGACGTCGGATGGAAAGCTGGACCAGAACAACACAGCGCAGTACAATGAGCTTGTCAAAGCATGCCTCGCGACCGGATCCTACTGTATTGTTGACATTCATAATTATGCGCGCTTCGAGGGCCAGGTCATCGGCCAAGGAGGACCAACTAATGAGCAATTCGCGAGTCTGTGGTCACAAATTGCCAACATGGTAGGTGTATTCTCCTGAGAACCATCTGCCTATTCACGTATCCAGCCTTGAGGGTTGCTGACTCATGGTTCTCGCAGTACAAAAATGAATCCAGAGTTATATTTGGGGTGATGAACGAGCCTCACGATATTCCCGATCTCTCTTTGTGGGCTGATACGGTGCAAGCAGCCGTGACTGCTATCCGAACAGCAGGTGCTACCCAGCAAATGATTCTCCTACCGGGCACTGACTTCACCGGAGCTCAAACGTTCGTCAGCAATGGATCGGCGGGAAACTTAAGTCGGGTCCACAACCTGGATGGGTCAAATACAAGCCTCATCTTTGATGTGCATAAGTATCTAGACTCGGACGGAAGTGGTACACATCTCGAGTGCGTTTCAGACCACGTGCAGGATACTTTTGAGCCTCTTGCGCGCTTCCTTATCACCAATGGCCGTAAGGCGATGCTCTCCGAGACGGGAGGTGGGAACACGACTTCAGTATGCTACCTTCCTTGATCACTGCCTACGTTGCGCTGTCAAATAAACCGTGACTAACTCTATACAGTGTATTACGGACCTATGCAACGAACTTTCTTTCATCAACTCAAACACAGATGCTTATATGGGGTATACTGCCTGGGCAGCTGGGGGTTTCTCGCCACTCGATTACAACTTGACATTGACACCCAAGGGCTCGGCTGGCAATTTCACTGATCAGGAACTTGCAAGCCGTTGTGTTATCGGCACCCGAACCGGATCGAATGGGACTGCATCCAATGTCACAAAGACTATGGGCCCATCACAGAATCCTCAGTCTGGGTCGACCCTGCCACAGGTTGTGCTTGCTGCTGGCGCACAGAACGTCATTGAGGGTATATGGATCGGCAGCGTTTTGGCAGTGGCTGCGATTGCGTTGTTGTAGGGCGGGTAACTGAAGAGCAAGTGGACACACGAGTGCCTTGCCGTAATCAAATAATTCGGAGTCTTTAGCTCGTCTATACACCGGCTGGTGGATATTTAATGAAGTCCGGTCTGGAGGAGAATTAATTTGACCTTTCTCGACGAGATCTCCCATGTTGAGCTTTCATTTTCACTTAGCATCGCTGATGGAATGACCACCGGGTAGGAGTCTGCCTGAGCGAGTGCTGTTCAGCGGGCGCATCGATTGAGATTCACAACCCGAACCCTTTCACAGGGATTACCTTGGTTGGGGACGGCTTCGCCCCCTCAGCACTGCAGAGGCCAAGACAAAGTCATCCCATCCCGTTTCGTCCCTTGGCCGGTTCCATTTTGTGGCTGACATCGGCCGAGCCCCTGAGCAAGCTTCCCCTCCATCATCGAATCCTCCAGCAATAATACTCACGATATTTGGCACCCGCACCCAACCCGTCAGCGGCAGAAGGGAATCAAGATGCCGAGCAAAGGTGTCCAGGTCTACACCTACATCGCAGCGGGTGGATGCTCTATCGAGCTTTCAGTCCCGGGCCAGACAATCGTCAAGGACCAGCTGCACCAATTCTGGAACGGTGACCTTGAGGTTGAGTCTGGCAAGATCGACAGCTTTTTCGATAAGACAGGTCGCTTCGTCTTCAAGGTCCTGCATGAGGGTAGACTCATCACCGAGCAATGGGTCGAAGTGAACGCTCTCACGGGCGGCGTTGGCGAAGGGACTATGACAACTATCGCAAACACGCATTCGGTCGTGCACCCTGACCCCCAGATAATCATCTCCTACGGATTCTATGAATCGGGTCACGGCCATGATATTCTGCCCAACCGTCACCAGTGCTATATTACGGTCACGCCCAACTACTCGGACTGGCTTGGCCAGGTGGCGCCCATCGGATCGCCTCAGAGAGACCAGCCATTTCGGCGGCTCGTCCTCCCTGCGGCTCATGACGTGGGAATGAACAGCATGCAAAATTGCGCTACAATTCTCAAGCATGCCGGCGGCGCAGTGGTCCGAACACTCATCGCGAACGAAGAGAAGTACACTCAGGTTCTGGCAGAGCTTGCGGACAAGCTCTCAGGGCCAGCTGTGTCTCTTATAGCGCCGAACATCGTCTCCAGCCTAGCAATCACGCAGAAGGACCCTCTTCCGACTATGCTCGCCCTGGGGGCTAGATACTTTGAATTCCGACCTGCTCATTGCCATCACCAGGTCAGGCAACATCTGCCTGACAGGCTGTACTTTCAACATAGTGCAATTCCTGGGATGGCTTATGATGAGTTTCTCACAGAGGTTGTCCGGTTCTTGGTCGACCACCCGACCGAGATTATAGTTGTTCAGGTATGGCAATCAACTCGTCCGCACCTAAGCCTCAGACACCTCAATTGATAGGTGCTCCACATCGAGCCAACAGAACACGGTGCTGACTGATCGATTTAAAATAGCTTCGATGGGACGGCGTCCCCGGCGACTGTGAGCGCCCAAATGACGAGAAGCAGAACGAATGCCTGCAGGCTGCCCTGCGCCAATTCGAGGGCCATCAGCAACACGTGATTGCCGGGAACTTAGATGATCTGCGCAACAGAACAATCGGTGATTTGCGTCGCGACCGTCGCAGATTGATCATGCTTCGCGACGTTGACTCATTGTCTACCTACACGGACGCGGGCAACGCCACGCTCAATGGCGATAGCATCGTCGAGGGCTTTGGCGCCGTGCTGCACCCGGAATGCTGCGGTGGCCGTGGTTTCATAAACATCCAGTGCCAGGCAACGGCCTCGAACATACCAAAAGCTGTGGTATACAGTGTCCTCGAAGCGGGCGCTTCTACAAGCTGTCTGTTGGCTACGAAGCCCATCTGTGATAGCAAGACATTACCTTGGGTAAAGGACAACGCACTGCGTGCTTGTGGTAACAACGACCTGGTGGTCGTTATGAACGATTTCTTTGACGGTGCAACCGCCGATGTGGCGATGGAGCTGAGCCGACAACGGTTAGGGTAGAATCAGGGTTGTCGCCGGGATATAATCAGTTACGTCTTGGACAGCAGAGAAGGTTACGCAGCTGCGACCTCCCAATACAAAGTCTTCGTCATTCCAGAGTCTTGACAGCGACCCTCAATGGTGTTCCATACAAGCGCATTACAATGTTCGGCTTCTCCGATCAACGGGTGCGAATCAGTCGTGTTCTTCTCCCTGCGGCGTGATCCCAGGAGGGCTGGCTAAAAAGGATTTTTAATCGCGTCCGATCTCGAACGATGAGTAAGTATCGGGCTCGCCGCTTTTTGATCGCACCGGATTCGATCGAACCGCGAAAGACTTCCGCGGTAGCATTGTTCTCAAACCCAGATCCCAGCACGCCGTTCTTCACTTGACAATCTGCTAAGCTACCAATTCAGGAGAGTTACACTTAGAGATGCCTCGAAGCATGGATACCCTTTTCTCGGACTTACGCCTTTCGGGGCTGACAAACCAGACGCGAACACACAGACGCGAAGAAAGCATCTGCAGTCCCCATGATCGTCATGTTCGCGCTGACAAACGGCAGTGGATGAAAGGTGTGCTTTTTTGCGCTATATAAGTAGTAGCTGGGGGTACCAGTTCGAAGTGATTGGATAATTGGACTTCTCTGATCTTGGCTCTGCCTTAATTAAATCTTTACACCAGAGTAATCGCGTGTCGCATACCATAAACCGAACCGAAGACTTCAGACTCAGAAACTTCATGAGACCATCACGACCCACACAGCGCTCCCTACCTCACATCGCAGACTTTAGCCTTGGTGAAGATGTTGACCTTGTCATCGGGCTTACTGCAGCCGCTCTAGCAGGCAACGAGGTCGCTAGGTTAGCGAAAAGCCATCAGCATCAAGGTAGTCACCTCTTTAAAGCCGGTCTAAGTGCAGCTGTGGCTGCTAGTGCCCTCAAGTTGATGCAGCGAGAGCACCAAGATCACCATGAACACCGTAATGGTCACAGTCGGGAGCATACACGGCACCATCACTCGCGGGGCGTGCTTGAAGAAAACGAGGGGCACCAACACGAATGTTACGGCTCTCCTACACACCATGACTACGCTCAACATGCCTTCAATAATGAGCGCCACTCTGAACACAGTGAGTGCAATCTCGAGAATCACACACATCGCCACCGTCGCCATAGCCTAGACTGGATACATACCCCAAGGGCGCCAAGGGCGCTTCCAGTGGAGCACGATAATCACAACTATTACAATCCACCCAAGAGCATCCACACGTCTGCTCCATCCCAGACTCATGGTCATGATTATACAATCCCTCGAAGTCATGCCTCTTCTGAGGATACAACGACACTTCCACGAGATATTGACCACCATCATGTGCACTTCTCAGACGATTTTGATCAGGACAAGTCGAGAAACTCAAGGTGGTTGGTATGATCACTATTCTCTGAGCCTCTTTCCGAATAGAATGCCGAAGCACACCTCCAGCATGCAACTGGTTTGCAGTGGATTTCGATGAGGGAGAAACAGCGGCTTGAAAAGACTTAAGTGAGATGCCATAGATGTCAATAACAACAAAGAAATGAAATTTTGGTAGCTTTCGTAGATGACTTCGTGAGAATTACAGAAGCACATCATGCGTCCCATGCTGGTCATTCATAGACTTATGGGGTGCAATAAGAGAAAAGAAAAGCTTTGATTATGGCCATATTTAGTTTCTAATTGTCAAATTCTCAGACGGAAGTCGATTCATAAGTGACAAGATAATGTTGATGTCCCCATATCCGTCTACGTGTTGAATGTGGCTATCCAGACATCACTAGAAATATCAATGCATTGGGTCTCAACAGGGGTAGTATCCTCGTACACTTCTTAACATGTATTCAGATACAATATGGACAACGTTGTCACACAGACAAGGTGCACCTTGTCATGAACGAAAATAAAACAAAGCGTTGCAAGACCAAGTTGCCATATTTCTATAAAAAGAGAAGAAAAGAAAAGGGAGGCAATATGTACATCTTTGGAATGATGGGTATCATGCAGGAAGCTTCTAAAGAACATCGATAACAACACGCTTACAGAAGTTCTGTTTTACCTTAGCACTGCTCGCTAGGAATCGGTAGAATCCCGAATGTTCCGTAGATTTTCGCCCATTTTTCACTCGCCCTCATTCCCATTCGCAATTGCTGGCTAACCAGAGACGCCTCCTGTATTGAACCGCCAAAACCTGACCAAGTCCACCCATTCCACGAGGCACCCTGGATTCTGGGTTGGCTTAAACTTTCCTGATCCTCGTTGTCGGAATCTATGCTCATAATTTGTGCGGAGATTTGTGGGAGCTCTGGTCTCTCGAACGATTCGCTGGGCGCAAAGGCCCCTGTTGACATCGCGAGGATCTTTCGAGCTGCTCTTGCTCCATCGAGATGCCCATGAGCAGAGTTGATCGTGTACCAATATAGTCGGCTCCATGGCGCTGACGCATCAAGGAAAGCTTTGTTGAAAGCATCGCCTGAGTCCCCAGCCGTGACCGCAGATTGGAGGAACAAGAGGTACGACTTTAGAAGCCGGACGACATCGTTTACACGGCATTCGGTATTCTGGCCATTGTCGTGCGCCCAGAGGAGTGAGGAGTGGTAGCTGTGGTTGGGTTGTCGTGCATTTCCGAGATCGGCAATGAGCCAATGCGCCTCCTTTCCACTCGAGATGGAGTTTGTATTGTCCGAGGGCTGAGCACTGTCCGTGACGAAAATGTTGTCCATCTTGATATCGTCGTGACAGAGCTCATGCGAGTGCATTTTGCTGAGCGCCTTCAACAGCCGATTGAATGATGGGCGATAACGTATATCGACGTCTTCGACGGTCTGTGATGAGTTTTGGGTTTGCAGTCTCCGAGCCATTTGCTCCAGAGTGCCGGTCTTCAGAAAAGGAGTGACAAGATGCCACTGTCCTGGAGAGTTGTCCCCAGATGGTAAGAGGAAGTAATCATAGACTGGGAGAAAGTCTGTGCGGTCTGAGATGGCAATGTCATGCTGATCCGACAATCCCCCGAGGAGCAAGGAGACTGGGACTTCCGGTGGCCAACGCAGACCAGATTCGGTCTTTGGCACACAGTTCCTTAGTGGGCTGCGCCCAGGCTTGTAAACTTTGATGACCGAGCCGTTGAAGGAAAACGTATCTCCCTCACACCCAGAGCCCAGTCGCTTCCATTGCTCCCGACTTTCCAGCAGCCGCTCGCGCCTCTGATTTTGACCGCCGGTGTCCACGTGCCACTTAGTGGACCCAAGAAGGTCCTCATCTCTGAGAGACAATGTGGTGAAAACAGTGGGGGAGTACTTCGCAACCAAGGCACGGTGATATTCGGAGTGTAGCAGATAGAGCTGGAGACCAGCTAACGCCAGAATGAGGCAAACGAGTCGTTGAGCCGGGCGTGAGCGTAGGACACGCAGAGGGCCTCGGTGGCTGATCCGGATCGTCAGGTCGTGATAACGGGAAGTGGGTCTGTATGCCGTAGCCTTGGATTCAATACTAGTTGGCCAGTCATCAGTTCGGAGGACTGTCCGATCAGTCTTGGCCATTTGGGCTGAAGTTTGACCGTGATAATAAGCTTTGGGACACCTTGAGAGCCAAGGAAGGGTCCTCGGAAAGTAGAGAATCGCAGGCAACGCAGATACCTCAGAAATACCAGATAATCTGATGCGTAGTGACACGTTCCGCTGAACAATGATTCAGTGATTAACCCTGCATGTTGGCCGATGGGCAAGGGAGCAGAAGACGGTCCTCATATATGGATGGATCTGAACGTGGCTGCGGGTTTGCGTCTGGTGCCTACTTTCTCTTTCTTTCTTCCTTCCTTCCTTTTTTTATTCCTCGGACAACACTACGGTGAAGGAACCCCCGTCCAGCTGGCCGAAAGCCGTTGCCTTGCATGAGCATGAAAACCGGCCGTGTGTCCGTCGAATGGTGCAGTGACATGCAAATTGTGTGTGAGATTACCACTTGCAATGCTGTCTCTTCTCAGCCTGCCAAGGCTTCTAAGCCGCCCAGGGGGTATTTGACCAGGGCACCGCCCAGTCCAATCCTTGTTTCATAGTCTCACGTGTATAAATTCCTGTCCAGCAACGCATTCCCACCGGGACTGACGATGTCAGCCAAGATACCAGCGGGCTGGGCTAGTTGCAATAGGGGCTAGTGTATGCGACCAAGCCGTATCGCAGCCGTTGTCAGCCCATGTACCTTAATTTGTCTACCTTTGTCCACAAAGGATTGCCGTGATCCGTTGCCTCCTGGTTCTAAGAAATAAACCTGCAGTAAATCACTTCCCAACCAACCCATCGCGTTCGGGTTGCCGTCTTGACTCCCATTTCATCCAAAAACTTCAGTGCGGAAGAACCGAATATTTTGGAAGTCAGATGAAAGATTCAAAATTGCCCTCGAGACTCCTTAGCTCAAAAGGCAGGCTTCCGATGCAGAGGGTGCCTCCTTGCGTCGTTGTTTTCAATGCAAGTCAGATCTACAACGCGGAACTTGACCGATCCCCTAATTGCGATTCCTGAATCCTTGATAGTCTTGATCTGATCACATCCTCAGGCCAACCCCGCGCACATGCTTTGACCCGTGGACTTGAGCCGACCTGTTCGCTGGAGCCTAGCTTTCAGGATATCCAGAGACTGGTCAGGAATCGTATGGTTCAGCCCTGCTATTCCTAGTTTTGCTCCAGAGGCAGCCCTTCTTAGTAATCGGACTGTGACAACTTTTTGAGACTATTCTTGCGGTTAGATTCATGAATGAGAGTACTGTACACCTGGATACATTTAACGGCCACGTTGAGTAATGCTATATACACAAGGTTCAAGCACAATCGCTAGCGTTAATAAGCCCGGAACATGACTGGAATGAATTTTGTGAGCGCTATTGCAGATTTGTCGACCTGTCCAGATGCGAAAAAAGAACAGCCATTCTAGCTTCTACACTTCAAATTTAGCACACGTCACGGCTACACACCTTACCTCTGATGCAACGTGTCTCAAGTTAGTCTCGTTGTTGCTGGCATACGTATCCTGCTATTGCAGAGTCCTGGCAAACCTATCATAGTCGGGCCCGCATCAAACAAGGCTGTAGTGAGAATAGTTTCCGTCAACATGTGTTACATTAGAATTAGAGAAAGAGTCGCACTAGATCTTTTCCACGTAGTATTCCAATCGCGGTTCGTAATCCCGATGCTTCACCCAGTGAGTGCATCATATACTCAGTCTATAATAGCAACTTCTCGGGACCCCTAATTGCTGTGACTTCGAACACCGCTAGTAATTACATTACATTATGTTAAGAAGATGACGCTGACAGTCTGGCGTCGGCAGGATTCTTGATCGCCCACAAGAACCTATGCCCACTCATGCTTTCGGCTCTCCGCTGAGCCTGTTGAGTAATCCATAGATCCATACATCTTGTTAGAATTGTCCGTCATGCCATCCTTCAGATTCAAGTTTCCCAACTCGAGATGATCTTCTTGCTCAGCCACTACATGAGCTGTAGTGGCGTCACTGACTCCCGAAAGGCCCTTGCTGCCTTTGCTTTTCCTTCCCCAAGACTCTGGCCAAGACACCCATTCGAGATAAGGTCGAGTTCTTTGGACAATTGGCAGTCTTTTAAATTTTGGGAGGAGCTGTGCAAATAAAAAGCGGGTTGCAGGCATGCAGGATATTACGTAGGCTGTTGTGACTTCGATTACAGACCATTGGAGGCCGGTGGATATATCAAGTTGCACTGTATTTAATTGATGGTCAGAAACTTTTATTCGAGGGTTGAGAGCCAGGAATCCCTAGCTTCAAGCTTCCAAGTCGGTGAAAGACGTACATATCCAGTCGTCTATATTTTCTCGGTAGACTAAGATTCGTAATATTGTCACTGTTGGGTTTTATGTCAGGAAATGCAAATTTCAGATTTCAGCAGGGGGTTTTGTAGCGTTTGAGATTGGGTGGAAGACTCCAAGTAAGTTTGTGTCAGAAGACCTACTGGCACCTGTACTGGGTCGATTCAAGTCGCATTAGCTAGAGATCGTGCAGAAGAGTCGGCAAACTCACACTAAACCAAGGCCAAACATAGCTAATACGCCGATTTTCGACCTCCAAGACAAGCCCATGGACCATATCTGGGACATTGGTAGAATGAGCATCCACGCGTCCATGATAATGTTTAGTAGAGGGTAAACCAGGCCTCGATCTATGGGGTCCGGACAGCTACCAGTGACTGGAGCCGCGTAGGACCAATAGTAGTTTAAAGGTTGACATGCGATGAAGAGGCCAACGAAAAAGATGAGAAAAATGATAACGTTGAATACTTGTGTACCCATGATTATATAGTTGACTAGCACGCCTTGTGCTCGAAATATACGCAAATAGAGGAAGACGATGGATATCTTGATCATGGCAAGTGACAGGGAGTACAAAATGGAATAGCAAAAGAAAACCTTGCTAAAGTCGTCGATTCTGGTAATACGAAGATCCCAGATGTTTGATAGGAAGCCGTAGTGACTTTCTGCTCAGTATTTCGTTAGGACATACTCGAGAATTCGAAAGAAATACTGTTTCGTGACCTCGTTTCTTCGGACCGAGAGGGAGCGCACATAGGCAATTGGAAAAGGAAGGAAGG
This sequence comes from Diaporthe sp. HANT25, assembly GCA_013435955.1. Taxonomy (NCBI): domain Eukaryota; kingdom Fungi; phylum Ascomycota; class Sordariomycetes; order Diaporthales; family Diaporthaceae; genus Diaporthe; species Diaporthe sp. HANT25. Next base: position 762,223 of record JACBFG010000029.1, on the reverse strand, counting down.
GGAGAAAGGGTTTGGCTAGAAAGCAGGCACTGCGCACCTAGAATAAGCACTGGCAACGTGAGAACCAGAAGAACCTGTGGTATGTGTCAGAATTCTATTTGCTGATCGCATATCTGGGACTGACCGATGATATCACGAAAGTAATGTCTTCCCAAGCCCAGTTTCTCTCTCGTTTCAGCCGTATGGAAATCATTCTGGCAGTGAAGAATATGAGCTGGACGACTGAGGTAACAGCTATGAGAGCAGCCATCGAGCCCTCAACAGTGTTCGGTATGCCGCAGTTGTGATACGTGATGCCAGCCGTTTCTAGTGAATTCTGTCAGCACTGATCTCTGTCTTCCGCGACTGTCTGTACATACCATAGTACTCCAGTGATGTACAATTCGCATACAGACATTCTAAGAGATCGCGTCTCCAAGGAGGTGCTCCAGATCTCCTATCCTACAGCATTTCGGAGTTAGCTCTCGAAATATCGAGGAAGTACTTCCACACAAACGTAGGGAGGAACAAGCCGCATAGCAGCCTTTTCCTGTCCCAAGATCTACAGCCTGATAGAACCTTTGAAAAGGGGCTGAAGGAAAGAGAGAAATGATTATTGGAGAAGCTAAGATTGTATCCGAAAGCTGCTTACTGGACAAATACAGCTTTCGTCAGTCGGCGAGGAGCACAGCGCTGATACGCATGAGGCCTGTCCGCACGACAATCCCCTGTCAGCCACACTCTTACGCACAATCGGTGCAGATGTTGTTGATGAGCGACTCACACTGCAAGGCGCCAATTTCCAATCCATTGGTGGTGATGTTTTGGTAATCGCCGTCGAGTATCTGCTCCTCAGACACTCTGAGAACCTTGATCTTGGCGGACCTCAATTCCGAGTATATGTGTGCTGAGATGACTTCATGTCTTGTTCACCGTGTCGTCAACATGCCCCAGTTAGACACAAAGAGGGTCATGGAATCAGCTTACCCAAAACGGTGAGAAATGATCGAGACCTTTACTTAGCGTCGCTCTCGAGCCATCGGAATCTGAGCACATGTCTCTGATCTAGCCGGCGCCGTTCTCGGGGTTTTGACTCCGAGACTAGGTTTTTTCCCGGTACCAAGCTCACAGTGGTTTACATATCTTTTTCGAAAAGCCCAGCACCGGCAGTTGTTAGACGCGTGTGTTGAGACTCTGCTGCCTTACCTTGCTGGCGTTGCGGCCGTAGCAAACGAGCTTATATATTACCGAAGACGACCTTTGTGACTGTTCAGCCCGGAAATTCTCAAGCCCGCCGCCTGTCCTCTGTTGTAGCAGTCCTTGCTGAAATGGCACTTTGCGTGCGACGCACAGTAGCCTTTGGGAAATCCTTTTTCCAGGCTATATTCGCCAAGTTAGTCGTAATCTGTCTTAGAAGCAGCTTGTGTAGCAATTTGTAGCATTGATTGCATTAATCAAGCTTGAGCAAGCCACTGAGGCAAAGATCCTCTGAGTACGTGATGAATGTGAATATGAGTCCCTATCATGCAATAACAAAAGGTTCTATTCATTCCTCGTTTTTGAACGTGCAATCAGATGTTCGCACCCGCAAAAATGGATGGTACACCGGTACAAAACACGTTTGCCCACAGCCAGTTCGCACACCCACCACCCACCACACACAAACACACCCACCCAGACCTAACACAATCAGATAAACCCAGACCAAAATACCTAGACCTAATACTCACGTGTGTGTGTGTGTGTGTGTGTGTGAATTGGTGAAATAGCCATGGGTTTATGAATTTCCACCTGCATAGGTGGTTAAGTGTTCATGATATACCGGTGTACACTCCGTTTTTACCGGTGCGAATATCTGATTTCTTAAGCATTGGCGCAGGAGTTTGGGCATCAACCTCTTTGTACAGTGCCGAAGTCTCATCATCAATGATGTGGTGCCGCGTCAGCCGCGGCCCATACTAAGAGCCATAATTCGTCGATGTGGCCGATGTTCACTGATGCAAAGTCTAGTGGCGAGTGCTGAGAGATCTGCGAAGCTCACTAATCATTGGTCACCTCAGATTTCAATTCCTACAAGCCTAGGTGGGCAAATAAGCCTTCTCTACACAAGTTTTGATGTAAACCAGCAGTTGGGCCCAAAGTGGTTTCACACGTGAAGTATGACCAGCTCGAGAGAAATGGGCCTAGTATTCTTCAGAACACAGTTCGACTCTTGTTAGCGGCTGGAATGTGGCGTCTACTCAGGCAGGAAGAGCAAAGAGATCGGCTAGATCGTCATCCTTTGTTGGAACAGCTAGAGGGCAATCCGACTCAAACGCCGTTTCGATAACCCAAGAATGCGCTAATTGAAGCGGTTCACTAGTTCTCATTTCACAGCCCAATCTCCACAGGTAAGAAGAACGAGTGATCAATCATCATGTCCTTGGTATCAGAATACACCCGCCCATGACTCCTGCATTACTCTGTATTCGGCCAGCAGCATTTGAAACACATCAATTTCAAGCACCAATGTCGCATTGCACCGTTTCTGGTAGTGGACGAAGTCAATGAGCGTGTGCCCATCCTGGCTCTCAGAAACCAGTTGACAGCTTAGTCTTGTTATACAGCTGAATACTTGTGGCTAATTTTGTGACAACTTTCCAAATTTCGGCTCCTATGGAAAAAAACATTCATTCTCTTCAAATCTCAGGTGGCCTAGATTTTAACAGCACCTTTCGGGTTGCGTCTTTTGTTTCAGTGGTAGTAAGGTCACTCGACAGAGGTCTGTATTTTGTGAAATTGCGACATCAAACGCCATAATCTTGAAGCCATCACCGAAGACGGGACCACTATTGCACATATGTAGTAATTCTTTTAGTCTTCATATTGAGGAATTGCTATGCAGAATCGCTCGTGCAGAAAGGACAGTATATATGATCATCGTCATTGCGACCCCTTGAATTTACCATTTACCATGTTCCAAACTCCGTCAAATCACTCGAACTCTGCCCCACCATGAAAGTATATAAACCAGTCATCATGATGCTCCAGTTCTGACTCTCGACATCCCAGTAACTGAGATCCCTCCTCGTTAGATTGAACTCGACAGTCTTGGTCTCCTTCAGCTCTAGATGAACCTTCTCGAATCCTCGCAACACCTTAACAGGGAAGTCTGTCTTCTTGCTTCCCTGAGGATATCCAAGATAGAGCTGCGGGACTGCCTTGCCCGCCTTGGCACCAGTGTTGGTCACGTTGACCTTGACCTGGACATAAACCTCCCAGAGGTCGGGATTGCCGCCCTCCTCGCCTCCAGCAGGAGAAAGGGGCTGCTGTTGGTCGTATCCCTCGGGATAGGGATACGAGTCGGTAATGATTTCATCCTCAGTGTCGATGTACGGGTAGATGTACTTGTCTAGCCTGCGGAAGCCATCTGGCCAGAGCGCTTCTTCGGAATCAGGGATGTCATTGGAGTACTCCGGCGGTGTGGCTCCAGACTGTGTCCTGTTACTTGGCAGCGGCGACTTGCTCTTCAGAGAGGAGACCTGCAAATCAGAGAGTTCGAAGGTCGTGTAGCTGAGCCCATACCCGAATTCAAACCGCGGCTCGATTCCGTTCTTGTCGAAATAGCGGTAGTCGATGTATAGACCTTCGGTGAAATCCTGCTGCGGGACGACACCATTGGGTGTGTACATGATTTGGCCACCGGCACCGTAGTCCTCCAAGGACTTCCCGATCGTGTACGGGAGATGTCCCGAGGGACTCTCGTCGCCAAAGATTATGTCCGCCAGTGCGTTCCCGCTTTCCTGGCCGGGCAGGTTGGCTAAGAGAACCGCTTTAACGTTGGGAAGATCGATCCACTTCTCCATGATGACAGAACCAACGGCATGGATAACGACGAGGACTTCGCCCGCACCGCCACCACAGCCTTGCGCGACCTTAACGATAAGGTCATCTGCCCCCTTTTGCAGGAAAAGGTCCGGTCGATCACCAGCGACATTTTCCCAACGCACGAACCCCTCGCCGGCATCCGCGTTGCCAAAGACAATGCACACATCCTGGTCGAGTATGCTAGGCTTAGACTTGAAGTCCGGAGCGTTGGTCAGGTATTCAGACCACTGGACCTTGCTCATGTTGAACCCATTGCGGAGAGCCTCGACGGGAGGCACAAGGTAGGGGAAGTCGACAGCGCCCGAACCCCACCCCGAAGCTAAAGTTCCTTGGTTGCAGGCTCGGTCGACACATTTGTTTGGCCCCTTGCCAGGGCCAGCGTCCTCGCCGAAGACACCTATCTTCAGCTTGCCCTCGTGTCTTGTGTGAAGGTCTCGCTTCCTTGCGTCGGTGAACCCCATTCGATCAATGGGTAAGAGGTCCTCATTCTTCAGCAATACAATGCCTTCGCGCGCGACTGCACGAGCGACGTCTTTGTGGTCGGCTTGCACGTTGACGAAGCTGTTGACCTCGACAACGTCTTGTTCCGTCTTGCTACCGGGGACCTTTGTCCCTAAGCGGTCATTGGTCCACGACGAAAAGTTGGGGCCTTTCCTGTCAAATTTTGAAAGATCATCCTGCCCCAATTGGTACCAAGCTGCAACGATTCGGGTGACCATGTCGTTCAGCCTTTCGACAGGGACAGATCCGTTCAGTATACTCTTTGTCAATTGCGGACCCCACAATGATTCGCCGTCAGAGAAGCGCAGACCGTCGCCAGGCATGGTCATGTCGAGCCCGGCCAGCGCACTGCCCACGCCGGATCGTTGAGCACCCCAATCCGACACAACAAAGCCCTGGAACCCCAGTTCATCCTTCAGGATACCATTCAGCAGTTTCGAATTGGCACAAGCATAACTGTTGTTGACCACTGCAGCAAAGGGGTCAGCTATTAAAACACCGAGAGACGAGTGTCATTCCAAAGTTGGGAGGGTCGGCCACAGTACAGCTATGGCTTGTTTCGAAACCTGCAGCCTGACAATGTTTTTCCAGGCATAGGCTGCAGATGGGAAACTTCTGTTCTCAAGGGGATCAAAATTGCGTCGGGAAAATGCTTACTGTTGTAGCTGCACATCACGCTAGCCACGCCTGCCTTGACAGCATCCCCAAAGGGCCAAGCATATAGTTCGTGGAGGGTACGATCGTCGATGTTAGAGGAGATGGCCTGGGGAAGGCCCCACTCCCACGATTGCCGGAAGTGCTCCTGTTCGTTGCCCACGAAGTGCTTGATGTTCGCCATGACTCCCTCGGACTGGATTCCCTTGATTGTCTCGGCGCCAGCGATACCCTGGAGGTAGGGGTCGGAGCCGAAACCCTCCCAGTTTCTACCACCTGCGGGCATTCGACCGAGAGGACCGACACAAGGGCCAAGAAGGACGTTGATGCCCTTGCCACGAGCCTCATTTCCGTGTGCCTTGCCCCGGGCAAACATGAGCTCTTTGTTCCAGGTAGCACCGACCGTGATGCCTGCTGGGAAGGCAGATGCGTTGTCGGCAAAGCGCAGACCCAGGGGCCCATCCTGCAACTGCAGCTGAGGGAAACCCACCAATGTAGCAGGGCCATTGGTACCAACAGCTAAGCCCATCATCCATCCTGTGCCCGTGGTAACGTTTACCTTTTCTGGCAGTGTCATTTTGCCCACCATGTCTGCTGCCTTCCTGTAGCTCTCAGCCCAGCCCGTGGCAGAGCCTCCTTTGGGTGTGGGATACCAGGGCGGTGACTGGCCATACTTGGGCTCTTCCTTGAACTTCTTGTATACAACCGCCCCGCCTGCTCCCAGGATGAGCCAAATTATGAGGATGACGCTGCCGAAGACGACACAGCATTTCGAGCGGTTGCGAAAAGGCCTACGGAGAGAGCTGAAATTGAACCTCTTTTGGCCGGTGAGAAAGGCTGGCTTGGGGTCGGCCTTGGACTCGAGCGGATCCGAGGTCAGGAACTCGGTTGCGTCGAGGTCGGATTCGAGATCGGAGGAGATTGACGTTCGGGAGCGCGAGAAGTGCTGTTTGTCGTCACCATCGAATGAGCTGCGACCGTGCTCACGCTGAGAAGGGCTCAGGAGCCCTTCCTTGCTTTCGTCCATCATCTTCGCGGTGTTGGAGTGATTAAGGATATTCTAAACGGGCCGAGACGTAGTGTCTGGCAGAAGTCAAGCTGAATGCCAGCTACAAGTTGTCGTCGATGGCTAAGGCGACGGCCAACTTTCTTGAGCCTCGCTCCAAGCCTTGCGATCGAGACACAGGAGAGACGGAAGGAAGGATTCGTCTCAAAGGACAGACGTCGCAAGTCGGTGCAAGTCCGTAGTTGGTGGTGGTGGTGGTGTTTTGTTCCTCGCACAGCGGGACAGAGGTGAGGCTCCAGGCTGTATTATTTGAAGTTTGGAATTGAGCCGAGTTCGAGGTCAAAGTCGTGTGGTCCACGCTGATGTCATCCAGGACCCTGTCCTTCTGTACCTTTGCGCACTGCGCCGCCCTTCCTCGACTCTCACGAAAGTTCTCGGCCAAGGGCTTTGCACGGCTTTGGGAATGTCGTCTTCAGAAGAATGAGGATAAGAAGGGACGACATCTCTTTTAGACAGAGCTGTATGCTCGCAGCCCAGACGGTCCAGACAAGTGGCGATGGCCGTTTGAAACACGAGCAGTGCTTGGCTTCACCAAGCGCACTTCAGCTTGGGGGTTCGGTCGGGGGTTTCCAAGGGTCCAAGCTGGTAAACCCACTTACCCCATGCTCCACCAGAGGCATGCGACTGTTTCGTCCGCCACCCGCCCCTCAAGTCCCGAGGGAGAAAGAGAAGACAGCAAGCCCATGAAGAACAAGCCTCATCCAAGCTTTACCCCCCGCCCCCCCCCACACACACAATAATCGCGCATATCGTATTCAAGAGACAAATTCCCGAATCTGCAGGGAACATCAGATTCGACATGTGCTAAGCGCCTCACCCGGGCCCAACTCGGGTCATTGAAATAAGAATTTATCACCTGTGGTTGGCGAAACTAACCGAGTGGAAGGCAAGTCTGACCGTCGACGGGCTGACCCGCGTGAAACATATCGGTGCGGTGTAACCCCTACGTGCCGTTTCAATCTCCTAGCAGAGCCCTGAAGCCACTACGCTTGGTATCTGAGATACTGCTGATTTACTACACGGATAATCTACATGATTGCTGACTATTCAATTGGGCATCAAATGCCCGCGAAGTACATCTTGATCAACTTTTATAGCACATGTATCTCATACAATCGACAGTGTTTACTAGGAAGGTTTAGTGGTGGGTCAAGGAATTTTTGGGTAATATTTAGCGACTGCAGATCGACCACGGACTGTTTATGAGGATGGCTGCAGCCTGGGAGCATGCCACCAAGATGAGAGAATCTCAGCCTCAGCGCCTGCAAGTCGACCTAGTTAGGTAACGGACATGATCCTGGCTTCGCTTTCCATTGATGACCAGAGATGCTTCCCCTTGGAGATAAATATTGCTCACCTGGAGTATTTCTCGAAGAGTTGGCCCACGAAGCTGAAAATGCAAGTGGAAAAAGTTTGAAAGCATCAACATTACGAACTTCCATAATTGTATCAGGGGGCTGCTTAATAATTGTGCCCCAAGATCCCTCATCTTCCGCCCCTACATGCTGCAATCCAACCTGGCTTCCGTTTAACATACAGCACCCTGTACTTCAAACTATTAGTACGAGACAATGATGAACACCTCATTAGTGAGCAATTCAACTGGGGTCTCACTCTAGTCGGCCACGGTAAGCTAGATAGAGACGGATGAGATCGATACCTTTCAGCAGTTTCAACGCTTTCCGGTGTAAGTTCCCACAAAAATCCCGTCAGGAGCCTCAATATGGATCAAACCCATGACTTGATTTGAGTGAAAGACGGGTAATTCAATTGTTCCGGTGGTCAAGCCGTTCTGGTTTATGTAGATATCTGTGATTCATAATCTCCACACTACTTGCACACTGTCCTTGTCACGGATGGGCGCAGGGTTGTGGAGATGAAGGTGATTGAACAGTTGCTGATCGAGGGGAAAAAAGTCAGGAGTGGAGCCCATAATGTAGGGCTATCAATCTCGAATGTTGTCTTAGTATTGTTGCCAAGGTATCCTAATTTCCTACAATCAAGGTCAACTGGTGCCACCACAGCTCATCAACTACGAAGGTAGCTGGTGTATCTTGAAACACCTCATGACGTTCGTTCAAAGAGTCTGACAGTAGCTCAACACGTAGGTTTCTCCCAGATACCACGTGATGCTATCCTTCAGTGCGCGATCCGTCTGGTAGTGGTAATTAACTGCAACCCATGCTAGTGCCAGAACGCAAGATACCTAGTAAACCGCTGGCTCCATTGAAGTGACAATCTCTTAGGCTAAAGCATCTCCTGTGGGGCCCTCAAGTGCCCCAAACGTCGAATCTCTGGATCACAGATGGCTTTCGAAATGGGAAGACTGATGGCAAGGGAGTCTCTCGTTGAGGCTATTGCCCTTTTAGCCTAAAGGCCATCCTGCTTCCGCTCCCTAGCGGCCTTCTCAGCCTCTTCCTCGGTCACATCCTCGATGCTGATGATCCTCCTGCTGGGCGCGTACGCCTGACCGCCTTGATTTTGACGGTAGCCATTGCCACCGCCGCTGCCGTCGCCGATGAGCTCCCTCCCTTGCGCGTCATAGAGCCTTGTGTACGTGACGGGTGCCTCGCCGAGTTTCTGTTGTGTGGTCCGCACGCCGGAGCCCTGGGGTGTCGAGTACGACTGCCTTTGATAGGCCTGACCGCTGGTCCTCCCGTTGACGGAGCTGGTCGAGACAAAGGTGGCAGAGCTGGAGAAGGAGAAGTTGAACGGCATGTTTCTCGCTGGTATTCGTGTCTGGCACGGATCTAGAGGCGCGTCTACAGAGGTTGTCACTAGTTCCGATGAGATGAGATGTTCTCTGCAGATTATTGTGATGTTGCTACGCAGTGCAGGATGGACTTGGATGTTGGCGACCTGCTGTCGTCTTTGTCTCAAGCTGAGCGGATGTCAAGTGACTCTGACGTCATCAGCCACGCAAGAAGCCTTCTGTAACATTCGACGCCGTGCACGTGTAACATGTGCACCCCCAGTACCATTCTGCTTGGCTGGATCCAAGTATTGCCTTCCGAATGTTCTGTAGCCATCTATTTCCTCAGTTTCGCAGTCTTTTGTTCGGTGGGCGATGGCTGCAGCTGTTCGACCTTTTTACGGAATCGCATCCACTTGAGCATCCAGGTCACTGTTGCATCGAAGTCTGGAGGCATCCGCGAATCTTATTCAACATCAAAGCATAGACAGGGGCTGCTAAGGAGGCTGGCCAAGATTTTACCCAGTTGAGGTTCCATTAAGAAGTCTTGGACTTGTCTACAAAAGTGCAGCTGTCGGTAAACGTAGAAACATGCCAGCTTGGGGGGTCTCTTAGCTAAGACCTGCTCAGACATCGGATGTGAACTCAGGAGGACAGAGAGCACATGTATCGTTTTGGCACAGTTTGTGTAATGAGTTGACATTCTCAATTGCCCTACCCAGGCAGCTATAGCCGGGGATATCAATGGGACCATTTAGCATAAGCATCACTCGTATCCGCTCACAATATCGTCAACCTCCTGCCGTTTCACGAACTCAAGAAATTTCTCGTCTACCCCAAGATTCCTGTTGTCAGCAGGTGTTCGTATCACGGAACAAAAGACTCATCGCGGATTGCTTACATGTTATCTTGCCCAGCCCGTTCGCGGGATCGATCATCCCCTCGACATCGTCAGCGGTGACGGCCAGGCCGGCTTTGGCAGCGACCTGCTCCACCTCGCCGGGAGAGAGCGACCCCTTGAGGGTGGGATCAATTTCCAGCCACGCGTCCTTGAAAACTTTATTAGTCTCTCGCTGACGTTTAAGCAGAGCCGAGACGTTGCTGACGCCCCGGAACGCTGCCACACTGCCCACGATGCTCGCTTGCGTACCGTCAGTTCCGGCTGCGCTCTCACCGGCAGCCGCCGCCGGCTCTGGGCTCTTGTAGGGCTGCCCTGTCATCATGGTGATGAACTCTGCTCGCCCGAGGGCGTTGTCAGTCTAATTTGGACACCTAGGGGCGAGTCGAGGCACCAACCGTCAAAGTTAATGGTCCCGTCGCCGTCAAGATCGACCTCGCTGATGATCTTGGAGACTTCCTCGTCCGAGACGGATGGATTTGTCTTCCGCATCACTCGGGCAAACTCCTCGACGGTGATGTTGCCGCCCTTGTCTGTGTCCTATAGAGCTGCAATCAGTATCTGCACCATGCAAATGCAACTACATGACCGGGGCTCGTTGCATCGCTGAGGATGGTCAACATACATATTCATTGAAGCAGTCTCTGAAGATTGAGATCTCCTCGGCGCTCAGTTGCTTGGCCTGCAGGTTGACGTGTCAGTCGGTCGTCGTCTTAGACGTATAGCTGGGATAGGCGGGAGTCCCATGTAAGGCAGGGCGCTCTGACTGACGTACCATTGTTGGAATCGGATGATATAGCGTGTGGATGCTAGGGCTAGTCTTTGACGTCCTTGGGAGACAGACAAAGAGATCAGGAAAACAAGTCAAGATTTGTATGAGAAGCCTGGGAGGGATGTAACAGTTCGCAACAGAAGGGGTGAGGGGGTCGTTGTGTCACAGATGCGATGCGTGATACTTCGTATATGTATCTGCACAGATCATCAAGGGGAAGGAGTGTTCGACGACGGCGGTTTGGACGACACTTTATGCGGGCCCGCCCTTTGATTGCGCGTGGATCCCCTGCCGGCCCTCGCCCCCGAAAGAGGCAAGGCTTTCCGCTGCCATCCGTTGGCTGAATGTGGTCGACATTTCAGGTGAGTTTCAGGACCTCGAGGCCGGGTTAGGGTCGGCTAGTAATACCAGCAGACTGCAATCCAAATCCCGCGGTTACCTAACAGATTTGTGTGCAATATACACGTACTGTGTAGAGCCAGGTTGGATGCCGACAGTTCCCTTCGCATCCTCACAGGAATGTTAACCCGGGCCCAATACTGGTGGTGGTGGGATATCTCAGTTTCGGCACTTGGTGGCTGCAACGGGCCGGCTGCAAAGTGGCCGCAGTAGCTTATGCTAATTCTGTAAACTTCGGGCCAGCGCCCAGCTCCTGGGAGAAGGCTGTTGACATGGCCATCCTCGGCTGCTGCCAGCAGATACTAGAAACAGGAGAAACGATGGGGCTATTTACTGAGTAGTTGGTTTTGCAGCAAATGTATGGATTCTGGTATTAGTCCTACTATCGCCCAACACACCCAGGAGGTCGCAGTAGGAGGCGGCGCTGCCATTCGCGTACTCACCGACCGATTTGGCAAATATGGGGTATTAGTAGATTCGGAGCATTTGAGGTGCGGGTTGAGTTCTGACCAAGGATCCGGCCAGGCCCTGCTGACCGGGCCATATTCAGGTGCCTGACCTGGCCGAAATCCAGCCAGAGTTCATGTCCGATTCACCGATGGCCTGAACAGAATTGTCTTCATAATTTAATCTGCCCCGCCCCGAATACATCTTTCGATACGCGACTAGCGCCACAGGGAAACGATCTAAGGAAGCGGGATGCCCAGCCGTGGGCCGGCCCGGATTCTCGTGTGGCCATCTTGCGGGTGTCACTTGGCTTCCCTGGAGATTGGTCCCGTCCGGTCTGCCCACTATCAGACGAGAGCAGCCAGTGATGGAGCTGTACAAAACTTTCACTAAGTATGTAAGACGAGAGGTCGGTTATCCACGACCACAGGTTATCGTCACATGAGCTGACACTTCGTTGAAGGCAGTGCTCTCAGCAGATGATGCCATTTCCAGGACCGTCTTGGGCTTTTCATACTGAAAATTTGCAGGTCGAGGATTGCAGGCCTTTGAACTGAAATATTGCTCCATTCCGCTCTTCGCACTAAAGGGTATATAAATATGTCGTAACCGTGAACCTATCCAATCGCACCTGAGCTGACTATGACAGGCCGTCGGGGAATATGCGCTCAACATGTCCAGGTAGAACAGAGATTCAGAACGGCCGCAAACTTGAAAGATCAAAATGCGGCCGTTCGAAAAAGAAACAAAAGAGTAGATCCGACCTTGACTCCGACCCTAAAGTGACCAAAGAAACCCTCGAGGTGGCCGCCTCTCATCTCGCCGCCAGCAAATAACCCTGTAGATGGTCTAGGTCTATGGTCTACCGATATCCATTGGGGTTCGAGGAGTAGCCGCCATTGCCCGACCCTCCCAAGGGGGAGAAGCCATCTCTGTAGGGGTCTTGGCCATCGTGTGGGGTACCGGGGGGAGAGCCCGAGCCACCGTTGTTCAGAAGCGGTCTAGATGCAGCGGCTGCGCCGAATTTCTCGTTGGGGGTCGGGGCGACGTCGGTGAAGCCGTCGGGGTTGACACCGGCGGCCTTGTAACGCTCCAGCTCCACGCGATCCTCCTCGGCCCTTGCGACGGCCATCTGAGCCTCCTGTTGGCCCCTCTTGCGCTGGCGGAAACAGTAGAAACCGCCGGCGACCACCAGGCCAACGGCAGCAGCGGCGCTGCATGCGAAGACGGCGCTCTTGGCACCAGTGGGAAGCTCATTGAATTTCTCTGAGACGCTCTTCTCAGGTTCAGCATGAACAGCTTCCGCGGCGGTTGAGTTCTTCTCGGATCTGTTACGGAGGTGCAGGGGCACCGGTCAGTCATGAGGCCAGGATATGGCGGGCAGACAGAAGTGAAACTCTGGAACTTACTCGACCTCCTCGATGCTCTCCCAGGTTCCTGACATGTCGCCGTACTTGTATGCCGTGCCACGACCGTAGTCGGTAACTTGGCAGCTCTTGACATACATAGTGTAAGGAGTTTTGCTGTAGTCCGTCGGACCACCGGCCCACTCGATCGTGCCCTCGGGCATTGTAGGGTCACCACCAGCCCAGATTCCGAGAGACACCCTCATGGGGGACTGGGGATAGCTCCAGGTGTTGTTAGCCTCCTCGATGGTCAGGTGGCGGACGTGTTCGCCATCAATATGCCAGTCGAGCGCCTCCTTGGTCCATTCGATGGTGTAGTTGTGGTAGTCTTCAGTCGTGCCGCCCTGGATCTCATATTCGCGCATCCATGTGTAGTTGCCCACGCCCTTGCCGAAGTAGTTTGTCTCAACGTGCTTGCCGTCGCCGCCCAGGAACTCCCAGTCGATCTCGTCCAGATCGTCGGACAACAGCATCAAGGACGAAATGATACCCTGGCCGGGCGACACCTTCCACCACACTTCGACGCGGCCAAAGAAGATGTAGAACTTTGAGCGAATGGTGGGCGAGTCGCCCTGCTTGTTGATAGTAAACTCGGCGCCGTCATCACCGTATGTGACCTTGCCAACGTGGTTCTCCCAGGCTGCCTCGTTCGGGGTGGCGTTGAACACGAAATTGAAGTCCGTCCCAAAAGCAGGGTCGGGTTCGCAAGTGCTGTTCAAGGGATTGCACTTTGTGCTCGTCTGTCCCAGAGCAAACTGGGCAGCGCCCAGCAGCACAGCAGCGGGCAATAAAAAGGAGCGTGGCAACAGCATCGTGTCGAATGCCTGTTGGAATTGCCAAAAATTACGGTAACCGTAAACCAGAAGGTACTTGTCTGGTCTGTTATCTCGCTGACTAGACTGTGTCAGTGTGGTCCCGGTCTGGCTCGTTTTGGGTGTCGATGGGGGTGGATATAAGTCCCGTAATACGCATCACTTCAAGCGCGAAGAGGGCGAGGATGTCTGGGTACGTAGAGAGGAGAGGAAGCCAGCGACGAAACAGGAATATACATACACGAGCTTCTTAGCGATCGAGCCAACAGCAGAGCTTGTAGAGCTCCAAGGTCCACGCGAGTAAGAGCAGCGTCGGCAGAAAGGGAGAGGATGTCTCAGGGGAAGGAAAGGAATGTGAAGGTTGACTCGAGGTCAGTTGTTGGCAGAGGAGGTCAAGGGAGGGACGAACTGAAAAGGGACGGACGGGACGGGATCGAAATGGGACGAGACGAGCCAAGCAAAAGAATGTAATTGTGTGCAGCTGGATTGATGAATGAAGGGCTTTGCCACCAGAGCTCGCAGAGGCCGGCAGAGGTACACGGGCTACTACTACGTAGACTATGGGATGTCCAGTCGATCCCCCCAGGTAGCCAAGTTTAAACCAGGGAATGGGGAGTTGAGGACGGAGATTCACCGTGGATCTCGGGAGGCCACCGCGAAGGAGAGAGGCGAGGAAAAAGGGGGCCGGCAAGACGGCTTGGCCCAATGGGTGCCGTGCTGCAGGTACGTTTCACTGGGGACTGGTCCCATGGTCAATTGAAGATTGAGATTGAGATGAGGGTCTCGCCGCGCTGCTTTGGGATTGGGCTCGCGCGGTGGAGTGTTACTCTTTCCATTTCCTTTCCTATATTCCATTTTTCCAAGGGGCAGCGCCAATGCAGGAACCGTTTCCGCTAGCACTGGGCACCCCTGTGCATCTTTTCTCCTTTGCGGATGCTGGGAGCCAATGCGTGCTGCTATTGGTGCACAGGCTTATCTGCCGCGCCCAGTCTAGCCAGTCTAGCCCTAGCGGCCTCAACTCTCCCCCCCCCGCCCCTGTCTTGAAAGGAGGGGAATATGTGAGGAAACCGCGAGGGACTACACACCGCAGTGTGCCAGTGTGCCTGGGTGTGCACGCAGATCAATCAGCACAGGCGAAGTTGATCCCCTCGATGGCCGGGTGTCGGTGCAACAGGCCCAGCAGGCTTGCTGGCTTGGTGCTCATCGCCAATTTCGCTTGCACCCTTGGTCTCGTCGATTGAACACTCGCGATGGACAGACAAATGGATGAGTGGGAATCAACAGGCAAGAGATCGACGGCGTGTGTCTATTTCTATTCGCGTTTTACTCGTATCTTGTCGAGGACAATATCGGAACTTCCATGATCTCTGTCTCCCCAGAAAAAGAAGGCCTCCACCTGCGCACCCGATGCAGCGCTCATCCCTCCAACCCATGTTGTCACCAAGGATGCCTCCATGCTTCCAGAGCCTCCCCTCGGTTCCTCCCGATCCCAAGTGCCCGGTAGGCTGGCTGCCAGGCTGTCTTGCTAACCTGCTAACCTGCTCACGCAGACCACACAACAGCACTCTTTCGTACACCACTACTGAGGGCCAACGATGGAGCGATATGATCATGACGTGCCGCGATATCAAAAGTCTATCCATGCATGCTGCAGTGGACAGCAGAGTGGTTTTCTTCCCCTGCGTGCCACCTTGGGGAAGCCCTCGGCGAGAACATCTCGGTGCTAACATGGTCGAGAACAGCCCCCACGCCACCCTCACTTGCATCGCCTGTCTGGGCAGGTCGTGCGGCTTCGATCTGTACTATCTGTGCTACCTGTGCCACGCTGACCGCCCCAAGCCTTTCGGAATATAAGCGCCCTCTCTCGACTCGACTCGTCATCAATATTGAGATTTTGGCAGGTCTTTAGCAACACGAGTCACTCCCACTCGTGCATGAGATGTGCCCGAACATGGGAGCCGACAGCCTTACTACTGGTCTGAGACTCGGAACGAGTGGTCCTGTCTCAGCCAGAGGCATGCAGCTGCATCTTCCCGCAGCCACAAGTGCGTTCCGAACCTTCGGAAGCACACAGTTTCAAGACACTCTGGCAGGAGCTCAGTATTGATGTTCAGTGGCCTAGTCTTCGCCAAAGTGGTAGTCTTCTACATTTTGTATGGATGTCAGACAGCTATGCGTGCTCAAACGGGCTTGTCGAGTCGATTATAAGGATTCAGACCACCCAAGTTGGTAGTGTACCTCTCCCACGAGCACCAAGTCATCTGCACTATCACACCACACCACACCACGACTAAGTGTCGAGTGGGCTATCCTATCTCGTTCCTTGCATCGCAGACGGGCGGGGAAGGCTGTATGCAGTATGCAGCCACATCCTACGCCCATGATTCCTACAGGTCGCCTGTCTGCCTCGGGCCCGACCTCCCGGTAGTCTATGTTTTCAGTCGCCGCCCTGGCGCTGCACACCTCGGAGCTGCGGTTGGATGTCTTCTTTTCGCCTTCGTGATCGGTCCCGACGAGCCTTCACTTTGCGAAAAACAATTAAGCCGATCTCGCCATTCCCTTTCGGGGGACGATGGAATCGATAGTCTGAATACAAACACAGTAAGCAGTCATCATATGCAGTTCCTATTATGAGCCGTCGTGTATAAATACCTCGGCTTCCTTGAGAAGGTTCACATGAATTACTGTAATCGTTCCATCGCAGAAAGCCCATATAATCAATTGCCTGCTTTGATTCCGTACATTGAAATCCGGTGGTGCCAAAGTATCCCCGAGCTTCAAGCCCAGCAAGGCACACTTCCCATCCGTGAGTACATATTACCACGCGTAAAGGTCGCAAACCTATCATAATTTTCAGAACCCGGCTGACTCTCCGAAGTACTGAACACCTATCTTAGACATTCAAGATGCTACTCACTCCCGTCTTTCTTTTTGCCTTCACCACCTGTGCTTGGAGCCTGGGTCATGAGCGCTCTCCTGCATCTTCCGGCGGCCTCCTGTCCTGCTCAAAGGCTCTGGAGCAAAATCCCAAGACGGTGGCCGCCCTCGTCGATAATTATGCTCAGGTGGTTGGAAACTACTCTGAGGCCTTAGCTCAATCTTACCTTGCCGGGGATTTCAAGGACACCTCTGACAGCATCAACGCCTTGGCCGGGATTCCTCTGGGAAGCACCACCTTCCCGTCAAAGCAGGCCTTCATGGCCAGTCAGGCAACGCAGCCAAAGATCCCCGTGGTGGTCACTGGCACTTACGCTGTTACACGCGACACAGTAGTGATCCGGTACACGCAAACATTCGGCGCAGGCAATCCGGTGGCCGGCATAGCGATTTTGGGGTTCGCTTGCGATCAGGGGGATAGGCAGTGGAAGCTCAAGGAGATAAACACGGAGTTCAACAGCCTGGTGTACTTCCAGAACATAGGGGGATCCTGCGTCGGGCCCTCTTAGGCGTCAAGGCACAGGTAGTTACTAGGTACTCTGGCTGGGAAATATTGGTTTTCTTAGCAACGAAGTGTTCTTGATATGGAAATGCGGATCTAGGAGAGAGCCTAGGAACATTGAATTGAAAGCCTCTCACAAACTATCAGAATCTCCAATCGACTTTGTGGATATATGTCCGCAGCGAGACCAGCATTTATATCGATTGCGTTGTACCAAACTTGTCAGAATAAAGACTGTAAAACTTTGGCCCTGCTTGTGTCGAAACAGGTGAAAGTCAACTTCCAAGGTTGGCGTAAACATGAGTTTTCCAGATGCTTACAATATAAGCCGGATAATTGTGAAACAAAAGGGAAATCTCGATCCCTAGTATGCTTGTGTCGAATCCAGAATACATGCACATGTGCCGAGATGACGACTATGACGTATATCCTACCTACATGGGTACAGTATGGCTTCGCGGCCAATTAATGAAGTATGGGCGTTCAGTTGCCTAGCCCATTTCAGGAGAGTTGGGGAAAATGAAACGCTTTTAGAAAGTAAATAAACAACGCGTTACGCGTTGCTCACCTTGCAACTAGATCGAGAGACCGATCGACGGAACTCGATTGACGTCATCTCGCCGATCAATGTAGAGGAACATATGAAGTAAAGAGGCAGTTCTTTGATGGAATATGAGGCGACTTCCATTGATTATTCCCTTCACTAGATTATAAAATATGCACACATTTCGTGAGCTAGAGTCTCCATAACACCTATCCCGATCGAACTCAGTGATGATGACTTCACAAAACATGGCACCGCTCGTGGGGGACCAACCCGAGGTAAGTCGAGGCCGGAGGTGTAACCGCTTAAGTAGTTGAGGACCCAATTAAGAGTATCGAACGATGGCTGACCAGAATTGAGTATAACCAGCTCGGAGAATTGTATTCTGATCCAGAAAAGGAGAACAAACCCGCGGCCGGGCCAAAGCGGAAGGCGGACGCCATGGAGGACGCCAAAAACGATAAGCTCTTCCCTAAGGACGCGGTCGAGATTTCCGATGACGACCCGCGCCTGTACGAGATCTCCCCAAATGCCGACACCATAAGGAACAAAATCCGGATCTGGGTCGACTCCGGGGCGCAGAAGGTGGGCGAGTTCCAGGACACCATCGGCGTCAGCGCGACCGCATACAACACCTTCATGCGCGGCAACGGTCCTCGGGCGGGCCGTGAGTCGATGACATACGAGAGGGCTGGCATCTTCTTCAAGGAGCGTCAGCTCCAAGGCCTGCCGCAGAAGCTGCCTGCCAGCGCACGCAAGAAGGTCAAGTCGGCGGACAAGGCCAAGGCCGAGTCGCAGCTCCTCGAGGTGCCCGCCGATGTTGAGCTCGAGGGGGAGAAGGAGGGGGAAGTGCCTGTGTATGAGACGTGCGACACGATGCGCAGACAGATCCGGGCGCTCCTCAAGAAGGATGGCGTCACGCAAGCGGCATACCTGCGGGCCATTGCCAAGTGCATCCCCGGCGAGCCTAGCATACAGCCCAGGGTGCTGAGGGATTTCCTGAGCCATCGTGGGCCTGCGATCGGGTGCAGAAGCCTGGCATTCTATGGCTCGTATGTCTTCTTCGAGAAGCGGAGGATCAAGGAGGGCAAGCCGAAGAGCAAGTTCAGGAAGGAGATGGAGGAGGTGCATGGGGACAAGGGCATGGATATCGAGCATGACCCACGAACATCCCCGCTGATTCTTCACAAAAGCCAGAGGGCTTTTCTTGATAAATATGGGAAACTGCACATCACGCCACTGAGGCGCTGAGGAGAGTCGTGAAAGGAAGGACGGTGGGCAAGTCATGTTGAACATTTTAGCTGCTATATGAGACTTGCAATACACAGGAGATCATGACATTCCAGACCTTCTGACACTTTGGACCTTGGGCGTTGCAGCCTCTCGATGCTCGGCGAGCTTGATATTATTTGACAAATACTTCCTGAGCAGCCAAGGTGGAGTCGACAAAGACGCCCTAAATCCACTCCATCAACGCTCTTCGTGGGCTTATGAGAATGCGGCAATATGTCTTGGTCCAAATGCTCCGAGACGAGGGCTGTAATTTTCCACGAGCAACTTCCCCCAAGACCTACAATTTTGGGGGTGGGCCCACTTCTCTGCGTGGGCGGCAGACCCTGGGACCCTGGACGCTGGTGGGTTACAGTACTTGATTGGCTTGGAACTCACACCTGCTAACAATTTGAGACTACATCCAACGATCCATCCGGGACGAGTGCTTCTCAAGCCTTGCTCTCTGATAGTTTTCTGCCGCCGACATCAAGCCCCGCAGACGAAGCCCTGATGCTACCTTCTCTTGCGAGAAAGGCAGCAAGTCCGGCGAGCTCCCTGCTGCGACGACGTCTTCGACACGCTGGGTTTGAGGAGAAGAGGAAGAGATGGCTCGCCCGGAACCTTGGGGGCAAAATAGGCCAGATCAAACCTGAGTCCTTGCGGCCATGCACACATCCGGTGACCAGCGCCTCGGGATTCGACCTTCTCTGTAGTTATAGCTGGAGAGTCGAGCCCAAGAAGCAGCCGAGGAAGCAGCCCCAGACAGATCCCAGGCGACGCCCGATGGACCCACAGATTTATGTTCCCGGTGAGCGAAGCATCCAGTCTCGACGTCAACAACCAGACGACCTTCCATTCCAGGGGCTAATTGCGTCCTCTCGGGCTCAGGAGAGGCGCCTGTGGTCATCCCGCACAAGCTACCGCTCAGTATCACGAGTAGGAGCAAGAAGAAGCACCACAGGGATGCAAACATAGCTCGGATGCCCCAATATCCGTTTGAGCCAATGTTCCAGAGCATGTTTAGCTTAAATCCAAACTTCAGATTTGATGGCGTCAACCTGATTATCAACCGTAACTCGCTCCATATCCTCCTTCGCTTCGTCCGTGGGGAGGTCAAGGAGAGTTTCCGTTTGAATCTGGCCATGGTGCACAACACTCTCATCGTCACGCCTGCGTTGAAGAAGGTGTCTGAGCGCATATTGGACAAGAACAACCATGGCCGTGAATTCGAAGACCTTTTTCTTCAACATCGACTGCAGGATAGTGGCACCTACCACCGTGTGATCCGGTACAACCTCGGCCCTCTGAACATCGCAGTATTGTCAGAACTCGACGCTGCTTTGCCAGCTTCCGTTGAGGCGACGGTTTCGGGCAATGAGCAATGGGAATTTCGCCGCAAGCCCCGTACCGTGCCCTCCAGCTCGCTGTCGGAGGAGGGTCAACCCAACACCCAGGCAGAGGAAATCTTGTTCGGGCCTCGAGAACAGACAGATCTCAAGGAGCCTAGGCTGGTTCACCAACCTCGCTCGGAGGTAATTTCGGGAGGCACCGGAACCCTCAGCAAAGACGCGGCGGAGCTCTCCGCCAGCGCCTTATCGGGCAACAGAAAGATGCCCCAGCTGTGGCTAGGCAGGGTCCCGTTTCTGGTCCGTGGGACATACAGCAAAGGCTCTTTCACGACAGTCAACGTGACTCAACTCGCAACATCTTTCGCCGCCTACGAAAAGAGCATACAGGATCGTCTCCAGAAACTGGTGTCGCTGATCGGCACACTCACAGAATTTGCCAGGGACGCCACCGGTCAGAGCTGCATTGCACTATGCGACAAGACGGTGCGGCCGCGTAAGCTGAGGATTTTCAACCACTACGAGACTCCTCCACCTCCGCTCCCTGCTGACATCAGGGGGCACTTCTGGGCGAACAATCAGATGGGAAGTCAGGATCCACAATGAGCCCTCGACACGAGAAGCACATGACCTGCCATCTTTGAGAATCAGAATGGCCCGCGACGAGAAAGCGAGGGCGACGCCTCCTCCATTAGACTATTATCGAAATGAAGACAAACTCATCATGTGTTAATGATGACGCTGAGAAAACTACCCATTTAATACATTTTACATTACTACATTATGGGCCGACATCGCCTGGAAAATACATTAATCGTCAAGAGGGCGCCGGGTATCGAAGCGAACACCAGGTCAAGGCAAAGAAACCAACAACTCCATCCCTTGCCCGTCCCGCCTCAAGCCACTTTCTGTGTCATGTCGACAAGAATCTTGACATGACTGTCCTTGTCCTCGATCAGCGTCTTGAACCCCTGGTCGGCAACCTTATCCATGGCAACCTTCTTCGTGATCATGTCCGCGGGCTTGATCTTGCCTGTCGAGATGGCCTCGATGACCTCCTCGAAATCACCGTGGACGTATGTGGCAACTAGGGCGGGCACGTCAGTACAGTTCAGGAATGTGGGGAAGAGAAAGGCGAGCAGAACTGAGGGCCAGGAAAATTGGTCTCGGCTTACCTCCCATGTATCCGCGCTCCCTGAAGACGAGGTCGTTCATGTTCAGCGAGGCCTTGCCCTTCCACACGGCGACGTTGACGAGCATGCCCCTCGTCTTGAGGGACTTGAAGGCCGAGTCCACGGCGACCTGCACGCCGGCGCAGTCGTAGGCGACGTCGACCTTGTGCCCGTCCGTCAGCCTCTCGATCTCGGCGACGACGTCGGTGGTCGTGGGGTCGATGACGGCGTGCGCGCCAAAGTGGGTCGCGAAGTCCCTCCTCTTCTTGGCCACCTCGGAGACGATGATCTTCTTGCACCCCTTGCTGACCAGCGCCTGGATGACGGCCAGCCCGATCGGCCCGCCTCCCAGGACGAGCGCCGAGTCGCCCTCCTTGAATGGCGATATCTTGACCGCGTGCCAGCCGACCGCCAGGGGCTCGACGAGGGCGCCGACCTCTAGGGAGACGTTGGCCGGCAGCGGCTTGACGGCCGCGGCGGGGGCGTTGGTCAGCTCCGACATGCCGCCGCCCCAGCCGCTCAGGCCGAGGAACCCGTTGCCGTCGCAGCAGTTGACGAGGCCCCTCTTGCACGAGTTGCACGAGTCGTCCCAGAGGGTCGGCTGGATGCAGACGTTGTCACCCTTCTTGACGTGGGTGACGCCCTCGCCAACCTCCTCGACGACGCCCGAGAACTCGTGGCCCAGGGTCAGGGGAAGCGTCTCCCCCGTGATGGGATGTGGGTGCCCAGGCGTGGGGATGAGGTTTGCGCCGCTCACGTACTCGTGCAGATCTGTGCCGCAGATACCGCAGAACTTGGGGGCGATCCTGACCCAGCCCGGCTTCACTGGGCCTGGCAGTGGCACTTGCTCCAGGCGGACGTCTCGTTGCCCGTAGTATTGTACTGCGTTCATTGTTTTCTCGAGGGAGCCCATGATGACTGAGTGCAGCTAGCTAGTCCTGCTGTGAGTGGTGGATAGTTGTTTGCTAGGGTCTCTCTTCTGCAATTGTCGAATATCTGGCTTTCAATATGCCGTTGATTATTTGAAGCTGTCGTGGGGGAAGATGAGGGATACTATAGTGATGCGGAGGAATAGTCTCTCGAAAGGAAAATCCCGGCTTTTATACTCGTCCAGGCAGTGTTGGGACGAATACATGTGTTGTGGTTCTAGACGAATACCATCTAGTGGTCGCCACTTCTGGCTTTACCCAGATAGGAATAAGAGGGGAACGACCCGTGGGGTGACGGGCATCACGAACTACTCGGCTGTGTCCAGGGTGGCTCCATCAGCCCGGGAGACGGCCTGTGAGTGATGGAAAAATTATCCGGACAGAACAAAGAGCAGTCTTTGTACCGCTGTCACGTCTCTGGCCCTCAAATGGGAGATGTCATTTGGCTGGGCTCGATCCAGACGGCCCTCATGGAGCTGTCCAGGATGCGAGAGTCTTCTGCACCCCGCATTGCAAGGATTCTGGGCGTGGAGTAGACGGCATGATTGGCGATCTCCATCATCTGAGGAGGAGGCGGAGGAGGAGTAGTAGGCGCGGTTCTGGGAGGCGAGATAGGGCATGTCTCTTACAGGCTAAAGGGACTGTGATACTGTAGGCTAGCTGACAGCCAGCACGGCTTGGAAGTTTGGTTTCCGGTCGGCTTGCCAGGAATGGGTGGCCGAGGACATCTCACATGGGACCCCTCTCAACTTGGCATCCTTCCCGGCCGTCATCCTCCTCGCGTGTGTGGTGAGTTCGTAGTAGTCACGGCGAACGAGGCAAAACACAGGCAGAAGGGCATTGGGCCACCGATCGCCCGACGAGCCAGCCCAGTCTCACCACCAGCACGAGCATCGAGACCGTGGGCATCAGTGCGACCCGGGCCGATGACCGGAAAAGAGTGAGAAGGGAGAGACGGGCACGTCGAGGAGCGAAGGTCCGAGGTCTTCCGGCATGCGGGATGAGGGCTCAGCAGGGACTGTCAGCTACATACTACGTAGCAGACTGAGTGACAGTTTGTGTGGTCCGCGGAGGTGGGCTGCACTGACAGGGCCACAATAATGCACAGCAATCGAGATAAAATACCCACTTCTGCGACCTCGACCTCGCGGATGGCGAAGCGTGCAGCAGATAAAATGGGGGCAGCGGACGACAGCCAGGACAGACAACGGGCAGATCGAGAAGGCTGACAAGGTTGAGAGATGTCCGCGCATACCACGGCACGCCGACAAAACGGGGTCTTTGCAGGCGACAGAAGGGCCTGGACTGCTTGGGTGAGTTTCTCCGTGGGGCGTTTCCCCACAGACGTCGAGTGATCAGCAGTGATCCGCTTCCCGAGCCCACGGTTCGGATGGACCCGCTTGGAGCTGAACGGAGCTGCGTGGGTGAAGCCGGGAGCTGGAGCTGAGCTGGAGCTGCATCTCATACTCGAAGGTGACTTCAACTTCGTCCACTGAAACCCCCACCTTCAGTCGCCCTGCTCGCTCTGTATATCACAACCCCCCCCCCTTCTTTTCTCAAACACAGGGTACCGGTATGGGCGAGGGAGGAATATCCTCTCAGACATACCCAGGGGACACAGCAAAGGGCAGGATTGGCTACTATGCAGCCACCTGTTGCGACTGGACAGTTCACGTCCTCGGAAAAGCGCCGGCGCGGGTCTCTCAACTAGGCAGTAGTCTGTACATATATATATGGTCTAGAATCTTTGTAGATTCCATCGCCTAGGCGAGAAAGAGGAGCGTCCCCTGATCTCGGGACTGAGGAGCCCGAGGGTTTCCGGGAAGTCATGACTGCCAGACTGTCAAACTGCCTGACCATCCCACGCATTAGGCCACGAGCAAAAACAGGCTTCTTCTATACCTCCATGGGGGACTGAAGCGCAAACTATAAGACCGCGCTTGTATGAACGTGTCGACAGGGGCGTCTCAACCCTGGAAAAGGCGTCTGGAAATCGTCGGCACAGCTGGCCAAAGGGGTCTCGATCCCTCTAGTATCAGAAGTGCTGAGGGCATTAGATATTTAGCCGCCTGGCCGACCCCGGCACCTCGCGATAGTACGAGCAGACCGAGGGAGCGACACCGTTGGTGGGCCCATAGAGCATTCACGGCACAGGCTCAAGGCGCCCAGTCGCTTTCGTCCTCGAGGCCATCGTGTGCCGTCAGGTGACCCTCTCCTCGCCCAGATGTCTCCGTCCAGCTGAGGCCAGACCTTCTCTTTAGATGGTGCCAAGTCCACCATTGCTGACGCTACCGCAAGGCCTGGTGGCTGGCCGGCGTAACCCAAAGGTGTAGGGATAATTAAGCTTAATCAACTGGACCCTGACAATCTTGTCCTGAATTAGTATCGTGGATACAACTCCATCACGTCCAGACCACCGGTTCCAGCCTTTCTATCACGTAAACTTCGTGATCTAAATTGCTCAGGTCACGATTCGGGACAGCCCGCCGTCCTCCAGCGTCCTCCAGCGTCCTCCAGCGTCCTCCGTGTCTTTCCTCACCCTCATCTGTTCTTGTGGTTTCGCCCCTCGCACGTCTCAGCATATCCCTTAACACAAGAAGAGAGTCGCTCACGGCAAGACCCTCCTTGCAGGCGCAAGCTGCCTGCAGCTATTAGGTGTCCCGCGTATAAAGCTCGTCGAGATGCTGACAACTCCCTTGACCGCTCCGAGGCTACTGCCTTAGGGCCCAGCCGTCAACTATTCCTCCCTCGCAAGGGCCCCAGAGCTCGAGGCCACCCGGTTAATATGTTTTCATCTATCTTACCTTCAACCGCAAATTTGCAGTATGAGTCTGACAAGCCTCTCATGCCGCACTACTCTCAAATGTGTATCCGCGGGGCCTCTAGCTCGACATGGAGTTACTTCGCGCCAGGTGCGTTCTCGCCGGAGGCTTCAGCACGGCGCGCCCACACATTATTAGTCTCTCGAACCACTCAATCAACTGGACCTTGGCGGTTCTCCTCGACGGAACGATACCTCCATTGACTGCTCGCATTCTCCCGCGGTGCCATCGTCGAGCTGGTCACGCCCAAGCTGCTGGGGAGAGGGTGGCATTGCTAACAACGGCGCTTATGTGTATCATAAACACCAATGCGACGGCGGGCGCGGTTCCTGCTCTCGTGTATAAATACGGCCTCAGGCTCCACGGACTCGCGACTCTCGAGACGAACCAGTCCACTGCCACCCGTTCCTCCCGACAGCTGCCCTCAGAACTGCCCCTGACCGTCTCGTTCAACCTTCGTCTGACAGGATGAAGTCCCTCGCTGCTCTCCTCTTCCCAGCCGCAGCTGCGGCCCTGCCCAGTCTCAACTTCCCCGGTGGCTCCAGCGCCGGCGCAGGTCCTGATCCTAGTCAGATTACCATTGCCGCGGCGAGCTTCTCCGGGAACGGGTGCCCCCAGGGAACCGTATCCACCTCATTCAGCTCCGACAAGACCGTCGTCACCTTCGGCTTTGACGCTTTCCAGACCTATATTGGCCCCGGCACAGTCGTCGCAGATCGGACCAAGAACTGCCAGCTCCACTTGACGCTCAACTACCCCGGAGGCTTCCAGTTTGCCGTGCTCGACAGCACCTACCACGGCTACGCCCAGCTTGACAATGGCGTCACGGGCACGTTCCTCAGCACCTACTACTTCTCTCAGGACGCGAGCGCGACCACCACGACGCGCACTTCCATCACGGGTGGCGGACTCTGGGCTGCGGGCCAGGTGAGTTCGGGTTGGGCAGGAGTGGAGCGCAATAGTCCAGCCCATTCCGGAGGAGAGAGGGGGAGAGCTGACAGTGATCCAGGTTTACACCAAGAACGACCAAGTTCCCACTGCCAGCGTCATTTACTCTCCATGTGGAGCCCAAGGCATCCTGTGAGTGATCTTCGGCTTGGGATGACACCGCAAAGTACCGATAGAAAGCGCAATTGCTAACCGCTGGCACCTCAGAAACATCAACAACCGTATCGCCCTGACTTCGACCAACAGCACGGCCTCCGGCTCGGTGACCGACGACGACGCAACCGTCGCCTTCACCCAGCAGGTGCATCTTAGCTGGCAGAAGTGTACGAAATAGTCAAGCTAAGCTTCTAGGCTTGGGGATGCCACCTCCGGGTTGTCATTCCCCCATGGCTGACATGGGTTTGTTGATAGGTTGATCTGCGTGCCTGCGCGCCCGTCTCTTGTTCAGAACCCTCGATCGGACCGCAGTTTCCGGAACTGATAACGCCTTGGCGACGAAGTCTTTCCAATTCCTGTTTTGAGCCGGCTGTGGGCAGAGTCTTGAGGGAAAGCATCACGTGGCGGTGGATCAGGAGACCAGGTGGTAGTGGTGCGGTGTGGATTCTTCTTTTGCGTAATGGTCGCGTTTGTTCATCGCATGTTATAGCATCTGCAATAAGTCAATCAAGCCTCTTTACTCAAATGCGTGCTTTCCGGTATGAGATTTGGCATATTCAATGAAAATACTGGATCTGATAGGGGGCTCAGTCAACAACAATCAAGTACGGTCCTAGATCCTGAATCGAAGGAAAGTCTAGGTATTAGGTCTGGTATTAGGTATTTGTCTGGGAGAGAGTGTCTGGGAGAGAGTGTCTGGGAGAGAGTGTCTGGGAGAGAGTGTCTGGGAGAGAGTGTCTGGGTGAGAGTGTCTGGGTGAGAGTGTGTGGATGAGAGTGTGGGTGAGAGTCTAGTGGGTGTGTAAATTGGCTACGGGCGAGCGAGTGATGTATGTACCGGTGTACCCTCCGTTTTTGCAGGTGCAAATCTCTGACTTCATCAAAAGAGATGAAAGAAAGGAGGCGAGGAAAAGGGCAAAAATAGAAGTTGTACATGCAACAGGCAGGATTCGCTGGTCGTCACCGACCCAACTACTGATTGCCCTCTCACAAGCTTGATGGAGGGAGAGCGGACGGGATCCTATATTTTCTTGTGGATGTGGTCGCATGTGCTTGGTGTAAGTGGACTGCAGTTTATATCTCTATGCTGATAGGGTTCTGCTGGGTGTCTTCATATGGACGAGTCAGGGACCAGAAGAACACAGTGGATCAGACTACCAACCGCCCGAAAGCATCCCGAATCAAATTCTGATTCCACTTCTTGCACATACCTCGCACGTTTCCAATTGTTTGCAATCAATTGCCCTCGACCTGTTTCAAGATGCCAGCCAGGTTGATGCTCTTCGGCCTCTCAATGGGCAACCCTAATGCCCTGTCCCAGATCAGCTGCGCCAGTGGGCCAAGGCCTCTCGACACTCCGAATGTGGCCGTGTAATAGAGCGTTTCGGTGAAGCCGTAGTGATGGAACAGCACACCACTGCTCGAGTCGACGTTCGGATATGGGTTCTTCGTCTTGCCATGCTTCTTGAGCACCTCGGGCGCAATCTCGCTGTTCTTCTTGACGAGCTGGAACACAGGGTCTTGAGCAATCTCTGGACGCGCCGATGCGTAATCCATGAGAGCCTCAAATCGAGGATCCGGTTTGCGCAGGACGGCATGGCCGTAGCCAGGGACTACGCGACCTGAGTTGAGAGTGGACCAGAGGTAGTCATGGACATCCTTGTCGGTATACGAGGAGGGAATGGCTTCCTTCATCTGAACAATCCACCGGAGGACTTCTTGAGCGGCGAGACTGATTTAGCAGCAGGTTAGCTGGAGAACAATAGCTGAGGGAGGGAGGGTGGCAATACCCGTGGAGAGGGCCCGCAAGACCCTGCAGGCCAGCACTGTAACTAAGGAACGGATCGCTTAGTGCACTTCCGACCAGATGCGTAGTGTGCGCCGACACGTTGCCGCCCTCGTGGTCACCGTGCAAAGCGAGATATAAGCGCAGTAAGTCCTGGAAGTTTTCGTTCTCCTTGCCTCCCTTGCCCAACATCGCGGCAAAGTTGTAGGACCAGTCCTGCTCAAGATCGACATCGGCAGGCAGAGCACCGCCTCCCTTGTACGAGTTCTGGTAGATCTTGGCAGCGATGGTAGGCAGCTTGGCCAGCAAGCTGATGGAGTCGTCAAAGGTAGGTTCCCAGTAGTCAGCTTTGTTCAAGCCCTTCTCGTATGCCTTTGCGAACTTGGAGGTGTAGTTGAGGGCGGAGACGGCAATGGCGAACTGTGTCATGGGGTGAAGGTCGGTGGGAAAAGCGTCAAGCATCTTGTTGACGAAGTCAGGAAGCTGGGCCTGTTCTGCCAGCTGACGCGACAGGACACGGACTTGGTTGGTGGACGGAACCCTGCCGGTCAAGAGCAGCCAGAACATGGCTTCTGGAAGCATCTCGGTGCCGGTCTTACCCTTGGGCAGCTCCTTCTGGCAGTCCTTGATTGTGCGGCCGTGGAAGCGGATGCCCTCGTTGGCATCCAGAACGGAGCCTTCCCATACCATGGCCTTGAGGCCGCGCATGCCGCCGAGGGTATTCTCGACCTTGACTTCTCCAATGACGGCGGAGCTGTGCGACTTTACTTTCTTGAGGAGCTCGCGCTTCTCAGGAATTACCTCCTTGAGGGTGGTCTTCAGGTCGGGTTCCGAGGACGAGGAGTATGGCCTAGCCGAGATGCTAGCAATGGCGCCAGGGCGGGCACACGGAATCTATATTCGACGAAGATGGACAGGTCAGATGGTACCCAGGGCAACGGTTGAGAGCAGCACAGCAAGCATGGAGTCGAAATTCTTATCTTACCCGTGGCCTCAGAGCGCCCATGGCTCGCGAGGAGCTCTGGACTCGAGCAGCCATCGTGCGGACAACAGATCGTGCAGGCTGGCTGGTGCTTTGTGTTTGATTGCAATTGCTACTGGGGAATCAAGAACAGGTCTGTCCTCGGGGCAAAAAACAGAGCAGAGCTGATGGACAGACAGAAAAGAAAAGAAACGGCAACTGTGAGGTCGGCTCGGTATTCAAAGCAGGGAGAATAATACGCGATTCTCAACGGCTGGTTTTGCCGATCCGCTCGGGCTAATGGCAGAAGGAAGGGCGCCCATCAATCCCCAATCATCTCCTGTGCAGTACTCCCCATACCCCCTTCTACCTAGGTAACAGCACACACCCGGGGCAAGCCTCGAGCCGCGGGGGTTGTGACGTTGAGCCTAAGCAAGAGGGACCTCGGAGCTCCCCCAGGTTTCCCCTCCACACCCCATACGGTTCTCAGCTGCCGATGAGCCGAGGCAAGCCGACCCACAACAGGAGCCCACAGTGTGCTCTCGGCACCCATTGCCCAATCAATCCTCGTGGAATTTAGGGGGTATTGCTTCCCCGCGCCCAAGATGCCACTCCACTATCCCGAGTTCTTCGCGGCTCCGAATCGGCGACATCGGCCGAACGGGCACGTCACGGCTCACACGCTATTCTTCGCTCTTTTTGCCTCCTTGAGCAGGTCGGTATTGAATTACTGATCTCTTTGATCAGATAGCATCTCTTGGCTGTTCAAAACTGCCTCCGCTCGAACTTGCTCGGCACATTCCTTGTATCCTGTCCATATTCCATCTCTTCGCTGTTGAACAGGGAGCAACGAGGACCAGCATGCTACGAAGACTATCAGCCTCGGTCCCTAGAAGGGCATCGTCAAGGCTATCCACGAGCACCCGCGCCCCGGCCTATTCGGGCTCAATCCGACTGTTATCCTCGACGATACCTAGCATGGCCTCGCTGCCAGCTGTCTCTCCGCCCATAACCAGCTCACTCCCGTCAGACTCCTTCCACGTCCTTCCAGAGCAAGAAAAGACAGGCCCGCCCGAAGATGCCCTCTACCAGCAGCAGATCAAAGATGTCGAGGAGTGGTGGTCCACCTCGAGGTACGCCGGGATCAAGCGGCCGTACACTGCCGCAGATGTCGTGTCAAAACGGGGCTCTCTCCAGCAAAGCTATCCTAGCTCCCTCATGGCCAGAAAGTTGTGGAATTTGGTCCAGGAAAAGCTGAGCGCCGGCGAGCCCATCCACACCAGTGAGTGACCAACACCATCAAGTGTCTCCATCCCATGACTCCAAAACCTGTGCTGATGACCCGTGTGTATCTCCTCGGCAGTGGGTGCTATCGATCCCGTACAGATGACCCAACAAGCTCCCCACCAAGAGGTCCTTTATCTCTCCGGCTGGGCATGCTCCTCCACACTGACCTCCACCAACGAGGTTTCCCCAGACTTTGGCGATTATCCCTACAATACTGTACCGAACCAAGTCCAGCGCATGTTCAAGGCCCAGTCCATGCACGATCGCAAACAATGGGATCTGCGCAGGAAGCTCACGCCCTCCGAGCGGGCCAAGGCACCATACATTGATTATTTCAGGCCCATCGTTGCGGACGGTGACACGGGCCACGGTGGCTTGACGGCGGTGTTGAAATTGGCCAAGCTGTTCGCAGAGAACGGTGCCGCGGCTGTGCACTTCGAGGACCAGCTCCATGGAGGCAAGAAGTGTGGTCACCTAGCGGGCAAGGTCCTCGTACCCGTCGGGGAGCACATCAACCGTCTCGTCGCCGCGCGCTTCCAGTGGGACGTCATGGGTTCCGAGAACCTCGTAATCGCCCGCACAGACTCCGAGAGCGGCAGGCTGCTGAGCAGCCCCATCGACGTGCGCGACCACGAGTTCATCCTAGGCGTGGCGGACCCCAGCCTCAGGTCCCTGGCGGAAACCTTGCAGGAAATGGAGGCTGCTGGCGCCCCCGGGCCCGAGATCGACGCGTTCGAAGCCGAGTGGGTCAAGAAAACGAAGCTTGTTACTTTCGACGAGGCAGCTGTGGCGCACCTCAAGGCGGAAGGGGGTGACACCGCAAAGTATGAGAGCACAGTTAAGGAGAATCGCAACATGGGCCTGACAAGCCGGCGTGCCCTCGCCGCAAGCCTCACCCCGGGTGGTAAGGAGGTCTTTTTCGACTGGGACATTCCTCGCACGCGCGAAGGCTTCTACCACTATAAAGCCGGCATGGAGGCCGCGACCAAGAGGTCAATTGCATTCGGGCCGTACGCAGATCTGCTCTGGGTGGAGACGGGTGACCCCAATGTAGAAATCTGCACCAAGCTTGGGCGTGCCGTCAGGGCCGTCCATCCTGGCAAGGGTCTGGTGTACAACCTGAGCCCGTCCTTCAATTGGATGGCGCATGGCTTCACCGAAGACAAGCTGAAGTCTTTCATCTGGGACATCGCCAAAGAGGGGTTCGTCATACAACTGATCTCCCTCGCGGGGCTGCATAGCACGGCGACCATCACGAGCGAGCTGTCGAGGGAGTTCAAGAAGGATGGCATGCTGGCATATGTGAACCTGGTGCAGAGGCGCGAGAAGGACCTTGGGGTCGATGTGTTGACGCATCAGAAGTGGAGCGGCGCCAGTTATATGGATGGCATTGTCGGGGCCATCCAAAGCGGGAGCTCGGGGAGCAAGAGCATGGGTGAGGGGAACACGGAGGGTCAGTTCTGAAAGTGACACGTGCATAGTGCCTCGCACGGAAAGAGTATCACGTTAAACAATGCGGCAGAGACCAGTCAAATAGCTTACAATCAGTGCAGCTTTTTGGCTAATGTCGTGATTTTCGTGATTTTCCGAATGGCATATGCCTGCCACCTTGGTCAGACGCACCACCGGTGGGGTATATACACATGCTAGTATTCATCTGAGTTCCTTCTGCCAGCTCTTTATAAGCCACAGAACCTGCAAAGTGATGTCTTGCATGCTCTGCCTTGCCCACTACTTTATGCGTCTAGGGAGTCCTTGAGCGCGTTGTTGACAGGTGCCGCGCTTGCAGGTCCTTCAGGTGTGACATAGGCCTTGGTCATACCACCATCAACCACCATGTCCTAGATGAGTTGAAGTCAGTATCTCCCCACGGCAATATGATTTACAGGCGTGCAAGGTGGATGAGTACTCACATGACCATTGACGAAGCTGCTCTCATCGCTCGCCAGGAACAGCACCGCCTGGGCCTGCTCAACAGCCTCACCGAACCGGCCGGTGGGGAAGTGAACCTCGCGCCTCAGCCTCTTCTCCTTGTCGTCGCCGAGCCAGTCCTGCAGCAGCGGGGTGTTGAGGGGCGCGGGGCACAGGCTGTTGAAGCGGTAGCCGTCGCGGGCGTGGACCATGGCGAGCTCCCTAGTCAGGGCGAGGACTGCGCCCTTGGACGCGGTGTAGGCGAGCTGGGGGGTGGCGGCGCCGACGAGGGCGACGACGGAGGCGGTGTTGATGATGGAGCCCTTTGTCTTCTTGTGGCGGCGCAGGGACAACACGGCGTGCTTGCAGCCGAACCACACGCCCTTGACGTTGATGTTCTGGGTCAGGTCCCAGATCTCCTCCGGGGTCTCGACGGCGTCAGCGTCCCTGCCGTGCATGATGCCGGCGTTGTTGAACATGACGTCCAGGCCGCCGGCCGAGTCGAGCTTCTCGACCAGGGCCTGGACCTGGGCCTCCTTGGAGACGTCGCAGAGGGCTGTGTCCACCTTGGCCGAGGGCACGAGCTGCAGCACCTTGGCCTTGGCCTTCTCGAGGGCCGGGGCGGAGATGTCGGCCATGAGGACGTTTGCGCCCTCCTTGGCGAAGAGGATGGAGGTCTCGAGGCCGATGCCACTGGTTGAGGTGACGATAGTCAGCAAACTTGACGGGATGGCGGCGCCGAGAGAAAAGGGAGGCCACGGGGCCAGAGGGCGGGTGGTTCTCACCCAGCAGCGCCGGTGACGATAGCGTTCTTCCCAGAGAGTCGTGCCATGTTGCTCTGCTGATTGCTTGTGTCGTGAGTGTTGTTGGCGGTACTGTCAGGTGTTCAAGGGCGAGGGTCACGGGCGAGTGTCTACTGGTGCTCACAAAGAAGCTGTTGGGAATGAGAAAGGAGAACGAAGACGAAGAGGAAGCCAGTTGACCAAAGTCTTAGTAAGTTAACATGATGTGAGACAGTGGGTAGATAGATAGCTGCAGCTTCCGTTGTCGGCGGTCTTTCCAAGCCGTTTGGCATTGTATGCTACGGAACGGTACTATGGTACGTATGCCCAGTGTGTGATTGTCATCTCGTGGGGCTGATTGGACATTGGGATCTGTAGCCTCGCCTGTGACGGGATTTGTTCTGACAACAAATTCCACACAACCCACTTGAACATCCGACTGTGTACGTGACACAATCTTGTCAAGACATCGATGCATCCTTGAAAGCAGTCCAACAATCACCGCTGTCAACCTGCGGCCGTCCAAGGAAGTAACAGCATTCTTATCAGTCAATGCCTCATGCGATCAGAGTTCCTGACTCGGCTGCCCGCGGGCGATGACCGGGCCGGATCGGGTACTGCACGCAGCACCAGGGCGGGGATAAATACGGAGAAAAAAAATATACATGCGACAACAGGTACCGAGGCAGTGAATGGATGGATTGGTATTGTGGTATATAGGTCTCATGAGGACTGCTTGATATATACTTATTCACGGGTCGAATGGCCAAGCCTTGATCTGCCCTGTTGACAACTTGACAATTTTGAGCTTGGGAGGGTAGAGCTCCCTATCAATGAGGGGCATTTTACAGATAAGGAGCGGTACGTACCTGTTCTGGGTGAGGGGCAGGTTTGACAGGTAAGCCAGGCTGTTTGGCATATCGGGTGCTTGTACCACAGAGTGGTGGTACATATTGGAGTACCTGGGTGTGGCAGGGGACAGTGCAGCACGGACCACCAATGACGTTGCGATCTCGGGGGAAGCTTATCTGCATGCAGATGCTACGGTACCCAATCTCGCTCACCTACATACGCAGGCACGCCCGTACCCTATCGTCCCTAGGGATCAGCAAGCCCCACGAGATCACTCCCCGGGGCTACTATCTACGCCGTCCTTCCAAGTCTCAAGCTGAACAGGGCCACGGGAACGGGTCTATTCCCTCCCTCCCTTCTGCTGCCTCCCGCTCCCAGACTAGACTGCTCACTCCCACATTTCCTCCACGTTGCAAGCAGTAGAAGATTATTTTGAGCAGTCTTCTCTCCTCTTGAACCTTGGTTGCGGCTTCTCTTTGTGCACGTCGAGCTTCCTCGTATAGTCGCACAGCAAAGAGCTCACAGAACACACACATCATGGCTGCCGGAAAACCCTCCCCCGATGCCAACGACATCACCATCGAGTCTCTGCCCTCCATCCTCGCCGATGACAACAGCGTTAAGCTGGCCGGAGTCGACGTAGATGGCGTCCTACGTGGAAAGCTCGTCTCCAAGAAGAAGTTCCTCTCTATCGCAAAGACTGGCTTTGGCTTCTGCTCCGTCATATTCGGCTGGGACATGCATGACCAGACCTACTTCAAGGAGCTCAAGATCAGCAACAAGGAGAATGGTTACAGGGACGTCATTGCCATCCCGGACTTGACCAGCTTCCGCAGGATCCCCTGGGAGGACAATGTACCTTTCTTCCTGGTCAGCTTCCGTGATCCGGACACCGAAGAGCCCCTGAGCGCTTGCCCAAGGTCGCTTCTCAAGAGACAGGTCGACAAGCTGGCAGAGAAGAGCTGGGGGGCCATGGCAGGAGGTAAGAACCTCCGCACCGCACGCGCTGTCGGCAGTAGACCTCCGATCACTGACTCGTCTACCTCAATCCAGCCGAGTATGAATTCTACCAGTTCAAGACGCCCGACGACGGCCAATCGGCGGCCACATACCTCAAAGAGAATCCGACACACCAGCTACCTTCCTTGACCGAGGGCATGTTTGGTTACAGCGTTACCAGGCCGGTTCATAACAAGGACTATTACTATGACATTTTCAATACTTGCGAGGCTTTCCACTGCAATATTGAGGGTTGGCACACAGAGAGCGGCCCTGGTGTTTACGAGGCTGCTCTTGAGTTTGGCGACGTCTCGGGCATGGCTGACCGCGCAAGCCTGTTCAAGTATGTCGTCAAATCGGTCGCAACCAAGTATAACGTTACGCCTTGTTTCATGGCAAAGCCAAAGCAGGGCCTCCCCGGCAACTCGGGTCATATGCACGTGTCTCTGGTTGACAAGGACGGCAAGAACCTCCTTGTCCGCGAGACCCCCGACACCTCCTCCCCCTGGCCTGATATCGCTCAGCTCTCCGACACTGGACGGCATTTCCTGGCTGGTCTGCTGGAGGGATTGCCAGACATTATGCCCATGTTTGCTCCCACCATCAACAGCTACAAGCGCCTGGTTGAGAACTTTTGGGCGCCGGTGACCGTTTCGTGGGGCCTAGAGCACAGAGCTGCGTCCATCCGTATCATTGCACCGCCAACGTCGAAACCTGGCGCTACACGTTTCGAAGTGCGTGTCCCAGGAGCCGATGCCAATCCTTTCTTCGTTTACGCTGCCATTCTTGCTTGTGGAATCAGAGGGATTGAGAAGAAATTGGCGATCCCATGCCCACCTCTGGGCAAGGGTGATGAAATCGGCGGAGAGTCCGATCAGGGCGAGCGGTTGGCGAAGAACCTCAAGGATGCTGTGGAGCGCTTCAGTCGGAAGGGAAGCATCGCCCGGGAGGTCTTCGGAGACGAGTTTGTCGAGCATTTCGCGGGCACGAGGGAGCACGAAATCCGCTTGTGGGATGAGGCCGTAACGGACTGGTAAGTCTCGATCACCACTAACCTACATTGTCTCCCTCCAATAGTTGTCTGGCCAGGACGCGGATCGCTGACTCCCCTGCAGGGAAATGAAACGCTACATTGAAACAGTGTAATATAGTGTTGCGAGAGTGACGGATCTAGCATTTCTCACGGCCGTCGGTGGTATTTTTCTGCAAAGGAAGTGTAAACGAGTTATGGGTGCGATCTATTTACGTTGTGCCAGCGGAAAGTACCCGCACACTCAGGATACCCCTCGCATATATATCTACCTGTCACAATCGCGCAATCGAGACATTTCTACACATGTCTGCTGATATTGAGCAGCGCCAATTGAGATCCAAGGATGCCAAGAGACCTAAGAGCATCTCAGTGCAAGGGGATTATGAGCATTGCTCTCTGTTTCGCAACGGAAAGAATGGGGCAAGATACGTGGTACGAAATGAAGCATGTCAAAGTCCAGTGGGTGAGCCTGGGCCAGTCTTCCGCGACCCGAACATGGGGGTTATGTCAAGTGCATCAATGTTGGTTCCCAGGGAACCGGGACTGCCCGCCCTCACAGGAAAGGTAATGTCAGGCAATCATTGCTCGCCCGTGCAGATGCCATGCATCTTACTTGCGGCCAGGAGGGGCCAGGGCCCTGTTTCCGGCGGCTCAAGGTATGGTCGCACAAAGCATGTCTCGCGTCATGCAACCGCGCCTTTCGGCCGACCATGGCATTCGTGATGCGAAAGTCTTGCATGCAACGTGACCGCGCTACGGCAAGGTTCGCCACATCATCAGGCAACGGTGACAAACTCCCCCGGCGGCGTTTTGCCGACTTCCCGGAGCTGGCAAAGAGAAGAGCGTCGAAGATTCTCCGCAGACTGAGGACGATATCGAGGCGGCATCAACATGGAGCCATGGGCGCTGTGCTTACCTACCGCTACCACCCCCGTCCAGCCACGGAAGGCCAGGGAGTCAGCCAAGATCTCGCGAGCCTGCGGGCTGCCGTATAAACCAGGCGTCCTTGTCTGTGCCCGTCCGGGTACTGCTACAAGGACCGTGCGATAGCGGATTCTTTCCGCTGCCTTCGTCTTGAGACCAAGTCGGACCATTGGAAAAGACGCGCCTGCCTGAGGGTGATTATAGACCCGCCGCACTTCCTTCTGCTCGTCGGATTCCCCATCCGATACCGAGCTGGCAGGGCCGGATGGTAGACCGCATTAGCCGGGTCAGGCCAACCTCTCCGCGTTGAGCGATTCAGGGACTGCTTTGATATAGTGCGATCGGTGATCTTTTCGCCTCCGGAATGAAGAAATCGCTGTCTCATAATCAGTCGGCTCCTTACATGGGCATTGAACGTGGAAGAAGCCGGGATGCAGTGATTCACCTGCACATGTTCCGTAACCATGTGGTTTCCTTGGCCAGTCAGATGAGCTCGCCGCTCGTTGAATACTTTGACAGATACGTTGGCGCACGGCATTTGCCATTTTTCTTGATCCAAATCCTTGTCTGCACTCTTGGAGTCAAGCCCTGGGCGAGAAACGCATGTCATGGCAATCCCAACAGTTAACTTTTGTTAATGGGTATGTTGGAGGTTCGCTGACGACAGCGTGATGGTGATGGTGTTTGATTAGGCAGCAAGGGCCTGGTGTTCACGCACCGTCCTGGATGGCTCTTCCAAGCCTTATTTAAGAGTTTGCCCTTCCTCCATATTACACGTGGAAGATTTCTCTCTCTACTTCACCATTCTGCATGGACTTGCGGTAAACTTCTCTATTTCTCGACGATAATTTTTGCTCGGTCAGTGCGCGTGCCTTCTCGCCGAATCTATTATTAAGACGTCTCTGTTCTGTGGTCCAAATCCCCCTTTGGACAGTCCTCACGCCCGTGCTCTCTGTGAATTTCAGTCAACTTGTGCACACAGCACTCAGTATGGGCAAACTCGTATCGTATCCATCAACTGCCCTTGAAGATGCTCATGAGGCAGACGTATCCCCAAACGGCAGGAGAGAGGTCAAGTATCCTTTCGCCTTTAAGGGATTGGACTGGGAGGCGTACCATCGTTTTCGGCCGCTTTATCCGGACAGCATGTTCGACATGTGGTCAGTCTTTCTTGTGACTTCCTTCTTCTTCAATACTCTCAAGAGTTACCTCAACAACATGTGATAGTTTCAGGTCTCTACTAAAGAGGATGCTTGGAGGCTATGGTGCTAAAACGGAATACAAGAGTCTTTCAACTTGCCGACTGGGAAGCATAGAAACTCTTGAACAAACAAATTTCTAAAATCAATTACTAAAAAGCATAAAGGTTGTCCTACCACCAGAACCAAGGGAATGGGGGTTTTCAATCAGCTCACGATATCGGTGCAGGTGAGCCGTTGTCCTCCATATGCCTCCCTGGATCTCAGTATGTGCTAACAGACTCTTTTTTGGCATCCGCAAGGCCCAGGTCCCATAGCCCGACGACTCGTCCACTACTTTGACCAGGTTGTTGTAAGTGATGCCGGCAGGGCAAATGTTGTGGCTGCGAAAGAAATGCTGTCCCTATCTGCAATGCCGGCTGAGAACGGGTCGAAATACGCATTCCTACACAGCCCTGCTGAGTCTGTACATAACTCGGCGCCTCCTTCTTCCATCGATTTTGCGTCTGTGGCCAGTATGTTCATTCCACGTCCATAATCCTATTCTCCCTCCTTTTTCGAGCTCTGACCCAAGAGTCTGAGAGCTAGGAGGAAGACTTGAACACAAGTAGACTAGGTGTTGTACTGACGGAGAATTTGAGCAGTGGCGTTCCACTATTTCGACGCACCGCAAGCAATCAAGTCCATTGCAACGATATTAAGACCAGGTGCTACCCTGGCGGCAGTGACATATGGGTTCAAGCTGAAATTCCCAGACAACCCAGTGCTTGAGGAACTGTGGTACCGCGTTGCCAGTAAGGAGTCACTGCGACTTATCAGGGAAGGCTTGTTCCCCGCCGCGGTAAAGGGGTTGGCAGCAGCCATGGCAGGACTAGACTTCGTGCCGCTTCCAGAGGAGCTCTTTAGGCCTGGAGCTAGGAGGATAATGGTAAACGCTGATGAGGATGATGAGCGGCCGTTTTACTTTGTGGATGAAGACCGGTCTTGCTGGGAACCAGCGCCAAATCGGGTTGGGCCATCAGACTTGCGGGAGTTTGTCAAGGATCAATCATGGCGGCGCAAGGCAGATACAGCCTGGCTGAGGGGCTTCCTGGCTAGTTGCCAGATGGGATTTGGGCAAAAGACGTGGGAGACGGACGAGTGGAAAGAGTTAGAAAGTGTGGTGCATTGTGCAGGTGGGCAGGTCAGCGTCGAGTGGCCTGTGGCGATGATACTGGCCACGAGAAATGACAAGCCTGTCATATGGTGATGCAAGATTGAGCACGTCTGCCTTCACATTCTTGGAATGTAATTTTCAGGAGTTTGGAAAAGGCTCTATTCTGCTGGGTTGGTCAACGGGAATTAGCAGTCACCTCAGCACGTAATCAAGCTGACGGCCGTTGTCCTTTATTTCATGAAATCAGAGACTCGCACCTGCAAAAGCGGAGGGTACACCGGTACATAGTCGGCACTAATCTATGTCAGATGTTCACACGCCCATAGCTAAGTTAACTTTTCACTTATTAACACACCCATGTTGGTATGAGGGCTAGGTGTTGGTTTGAGTGTTAGGTCTGGGCGTATTAAGTCTGGGTGTATTAGGTCTGGGTGTGTAAGGCCTGGGCATTGGGTCTGGGTTTGTGAAATGACCATGGGTGGGTGGGTGTGCAAATTGGCATGAGCGAGAGAGTTATGTACCGGTGTACCCTACGTTTTTGCAGGTATGATTTTTTTTTCCTCTGATTTGTATTTTATTTCCCCTTCGGTCGAATCGACTGGGGGTTCCAGAAGACTTCAGACGGGTCTATTTTACTCTTCAGAGCCTCGAGGCGCTTCATCGCGTCTTCTCCATAATGCAGACTGTGTGCCGTCTCGCGAGCCATGTCCGGATCATGATAATTAGGCTCTGCGCCCAACGATGATGCGGGAACTCCGGCTCTGACGGCTCTTGTAAGACGTGTAATTATGGCCTTTGTGGAGTCCAGTAAAGGTGGGAGATGGTTTGTTGAGTATCCATAGTGCTGGATGACCCACAGCATCTCTCGGTGAGTGTATGCTGATGCGCTGACAGGTACAGATGTGATCTGAGAGTCAGGGCCGCCGTGAAGGTTGATAACGGCGTACCAAGACTTTGTAAAATACATTTAGTAAAAATATCAGGGTACAAACTTGTAATTGAGGGAACGCTAACCTGGGACGAGTCAAGAGTGATGCTCCGCATGGTCTCGAAGTAGGCTCGAACGACCTTCTCATTGAGTGGTGTGTGCTCCGGGATGAGTGCGCTCTGAGCGTAGAAAGTGTCATATGCCTCTTCTGTAGCATCATTTGAGTGGTTTCCCGAGAACCAAGCCAGACAATCAAGCCATGGCATGGTTTGCACCAGCTTCTTGACAGGTCGTTTGAAACCATTAAGCAGGGCTGGTGCGATCTGTACCAGGCGGGATCAGTCAGCCTCTAGATATCTTGAGTAGTGATGGCTTTAACACCAAGGCGCTTAAAGAAAAGATAGTACTGTAGGATGGTGGAACGCTGACTTGGTCCTCGAAAAATTCTTGATTCTTCAAAAAGACACCCCATATCGTCCATGACCCATTATGTATGTAGAAGCCGAAGGAAAGGTCACGGTCAATGACGTTGGCGTCCTGCACAATCTGCTGGATACTCAGAAAAGCAGTTGTAGCTCCGTCGACATCCTCAACTATGCCCTCGATTTCATATGAGAATAGAACAACACCCTCAGGGGCCGGCACTGTCCTAAGATGGAAACGCAAGATGACACCATAGGAGTCTGCGGCGCCTCGAAAGGCGTAGAAGAGATCTGGATGGTTGTTCTCGGTGACATGCAGCAGTTTACCGTCGGCAAGGACTACGTCCAGCCCGCAGATCGAGTCCACGGCCAGGCCCCATGCTCGCGACTGATAGCCATAACCACCATGGGAGAAATGCCCGGCCACTCCGACATTCTGTATCGTCCCGTGAGGAACGGCTCGCTTGCCCTGGCGGAAAAGTTCCTTCGCAAGCTGTCCCAAACGGACGCCGGCGCCAACAACAGCGATGTTAGTGCTGGTGTCGAGGTTGACGGTGGAGAAATTCTTCATATGCAGTATGAGGCTGCCGTCTTGGCCACCGGTGCTGAAAGCGGCGTAGCTGTGCCCGCCTCCTTTGGCTTGGATCTTGAAGGAATGAGCTTGGGCAGACTTTATAGCGTTGATGACATCCTCGTCCTTTTCCGGTAGGCAGATGACTGCCGGTTTGTACGAAAAGACTCGGTTGTAAGACTGGGCCAGCTTGTTGAATTCCGGGGCCTCTGGAAAGACAAATGGTACCGACGAAGACTCCAGGTCCTGACGTAGCTTGTCGAGGTTAGGGGCGACTGTACCCATTTCCAAAATTACGGAACAAAAATATTGAAAAATGTGGCCTGAGCGAGCACGCAAGAAGATTTCTTCGCTTTTCCCCGATTTTGAGAGCAATCTCACCAAGAGTTTGGGAGGGTAAGACCGGGAACAGAATTACAGACGGATGACATCGTCGTTTACAAGTGTCGATCCCCCCCGACTGATCCCCGCTCGCATCGCTGAGGACCTAACCCTCTCCTCAGTCACGTCCCCAAGCAAGCGCCTATCCGGCTGGTGCCGGCAAAGACCGATACGTCCTCTCGCAACAGGACGAGCAATTGCCCAAAGATCACGTCCTCTGACCCAATTAGACTTTATCACTCTCTGACAGACTTTATCTCTCAATTTGTTGAAGCAATGGCAGACCATGAGCCGTTGTTCTCGCCGTCCCTCATTTCTCCTGAGGTGGAATCATCCCTCCCCACGGGCTTCACCATCCGCCCTCTGCACCGGCAAGATTTCAAGAAAGGCTACCTGGACTGCCTGAGGGTGCTAACTTGGGTTGGTGATCTCACCGAGGAAGAATGGAACAGCCGGTATGATGAGATGGCCCGTGCAACTGGGACTTACTACCTGTTGGCTCTCGAGCACGAAGGCCGTGTCGTCGGCACGGGGAGCTTGGTTGTGGAGCGCAAGTTGTACGTGTGATAACCCCTTCTCCCAGACACACCTTTGAGCGATCATGACCCGGGCGCGGAGAACTCACATAAGGCTGAATAGTATCCATAACCGAGGACTTGTTGGACATGTGGAAGAGATCGCCATATCCAAAGAGCTCCAAGGCAAAGGCCTGGGACTGAGAATGATCCAAGCCCTGGACTCTATCGGCAAAAATGTCGGCTGCTACAAGAACATCCTCAACTGTGGTCCTCAGAACGAACCCTTCTACGTCAAATGCGGTTACCACAACTCAGGGACAGAGATGTCACACTATTTCGAGGAGTCGAAAGATGATTACCACCGGGGTTAAGATCTTCGGCATAGGCTTCAAGCCTCTTTGGTGGGATGCTGCTTGCTCAAATATTTGGTCACCGGGATCTCATACATTGCTGTGTGTGGCGTGTCCGATCGAATGGCAAAGCTTCCTTCGTGTGGATTAGAATCATATGTGAGCATTTAATAGAAGACCCTGCATTGTCTTACATGGTGATTTGTCAGATGCTGAGGCATCCTGCACCGCGAATAAGCAGGCTGTTCTGGTCCCTTTCAACGCCCAGCGCGTTTCTACGCAGAGCGCGGGAGCTACAACAAGCCGTGTACAAAACAGTAGCAAGACAGGAAATTGATCAGCATTCCGTAAATAGCAGAGACTAAGTGAATCGCCGAAACAAGCGCGCGGAAGAGCACAGCCACCTCTCGCGGTCGACGCGCTTCCCGTCCTAGAGTGACACAGATGAAGCCAACGCGTGTCGACTGGGCTGTCCGCGCAAGCCATCGGCCAACTATGCGGCGCATGTGAAATACTAGCGGCCGATACAGAGGATGTTCACGCTGTCAAAGCCCGACGACTTGCTCTCACACCACGAAGCATGGCTTCCTCGATGATGGAGTTCCCAGGTAGAAAGCCGGTACGTCTCTGCTACCTAGGTACCCACGACTTTCGATCAGGTGCGGCTTCGATGTCCAAGAAAGATGCCTTCGCAGACAAGAACCACGACGAAACGATAGCGTCTTGCCCAGGAGAAGGACTGCAGGAGGACCGACGGCGAACCCGGGCGCCCAAGGCCTCATCGCCTTGCAGTGCAGCCGATGGGGATAAGCACTTGCTTTCCCAGACGGTCATCTAGGAGGTTTTGTCGTGCAGAAAGGCGGACCTGAGCGCCTCAGGGCTCTCCCCTCTTTAGTATTGGCATATCGGGCTGTCGACCCCGGTGTGGCCTGCTGATGTCAGACTGAGCCCTTAGTCAAGCCACAGCTCGCGCAGCAGCCATGCGTCATTCCTTGGGCGTCATTTCGCGGTGGCCCATCTTCCAAAAGCTTGCTCAGACGTCGTCCTCCATTGGAGGGGATGCCGGATGGTGGTCATGTGCTGTCCGCAGGTGGGGTGCGTACAGGCTGGAGCAAGAAGATTCTGAGGTTCTGCAGTGCGACCGCCGACAAGTGCGGTGTGGCTTTTCTTTTCTGTGGTTTCACCGCGATGGAATCAGAGTTGGACTCGCCTGTCCGGGCCAGCATAATGGGCAGGCCGATGTCACCCACCATCTGTGTCACTGACTGAAACGACGTCGGGGACTGCCTGGTGCTACTTTGCCACGGAGCAGCAGATGACGCGGGAGCTTAATACAACGTCTTGATCTTTGCCCGTGGGTTCTTTGTGGCACACTCCGATCTGGTGTGGCTGCTGCATCATCAGGGTCCTGTTGAGCTGCTTAGTAGATATTCACACTTGAGGACCCCAGATGGCACTGAAGTGGGGTTAAGTCGCCGGTCGAGATATCTGGAGACCGGGATCCTCAGGGCTGCATGATCAAGTACCTAGGCAGACATTTAGTGTATTTGTTGTACATGAGGATCGAAACTTGTTGCTTGCTCGATCCGTGCATCTGGTGCCTGTTTGCTCAAGCTCATTTACTGGAAATCAATGCGTGGCGTTGCTTGCAAATTATCTCTCATGGGCGGATTCTTACCTGTCTAGGTAGGGATCCGTACACAAATACGCTGATCTTCATGCCAGATACAGTAGGTTAGGGAGGTACCTGGGCGAGATCCTAGGCGCTGACTCCTTGGCGTTGACTCCAACGACATCCCATCATCTTCAGCTTCGTCCGTTTCTGCTCACCAACTCCCTTACCCTCGACGACGCCAGGCCCTCTAATCTCGCCGTCCAATCTTCTGCCGCCCCGACTTACAGCGGAATATGACAACTCGGCATCTCCTATGGCATCTACATCACGGCCGACCAGTAGCGAGCGGCCTGATCCCTGCCATCTTCCGGAGCTGATGCCGTGACTGCGCAAGGGCGGCCGCGTTGGTTCCCTGCGCTGACACTCCAACATGGCCTGTCCCTGGTAGACACGCTACCCGGCGGCGGTGGAGATAAACTCGCTTTATCGACCACTTGTAACCTACTCTGCACTCGAAGGTCATGCTATGCCGTGAGAGATCCCCTCCTTCCGCCAGCGGAATGTCAGCCAGTGCCATCCGGAACGCACCTGGTGACGCCAACACCGGCATCGTACAATGCCACACCCAATGACCATCCTCTGCTCCCCACCCGGTCTGGTACTGGAGCCTGATGTAAAAAAAACTGCAGGACTTTTGGCTCCCAGGGACCTGAAGACCCCATTACATCGCATCTACTTTGTACATGGCGGTTACTCAGGGGAATCATACGTCCGAGTAACAAAACCACCGGATACACGCATGCAATTGTGCGAAAATCCGCGCGTCCAACGCGCAGTTGGCTTCAACCTGTTGGCGAGCTGGGATAGTCTGGTCAGCGACTCGCTGTGGGAAAACGGCATCAGTGGTACTGATCAGAAGTGTCGAAACCCCAGCACCCTCCTTTGTTGAGCCAGACATAATCGACATGGACTTGGCGGTCATTATCGACTTACACCTCGCTCCATATCCAATTGTACCCCAGTCAAAGGCTGCTCACTTACACACGGACTTGGTTAGAGGAGGGTACATGACTGGTGTGAGCTGACTGGCTCGCCGAGGTGGTATCCTCATGATGCGGGTGCTAGTTGCATTCAGCCTCACAAATGGGAAAACACAGCCCTAC
Organism: Diaporthe sp. HANT25; assembly: GCA_013435955.1. NCBI lineage: Eukaryota > Fungi > Ascomycota > Sordariomycetes > Diaporthales > Diaporthaceae > Diaporthe > Diaporthe sp. HANT25. The sequence continues at coordinate 717,265 of JACBFG010000029.1, read as the reverse complement.
AAGTCCACCAGTCCACCAGTCAAGATGCGTACTGGTCCCTGCGCCCGACTGCCACGCGACCTGGGTTCCGCGCTGTCGGAGCCCGCCCGCCTAAGCCTGGGCCTCAAACATCGGTCTACGTCTTGGTATGGTTCGTCTGACCCGCGAAGACACACGGCTAGACTGTCTACCGCGCAGCGCCTCCTCCTCCCCCCGCCGGCAGCAGCCACACCACCAGTGGCAGCATCGACTTCGATGGGCTATGGCGGCCAAGTGCCCGGGAGGCTTCGATCAAGTTTTGTTGGTAACAGAGTTGTTTCCATTTCTATATCCGGAAGCTGCTGTTGTCCCCACTTACACCATCCGTTGGGGATATCACCTCGCCTGCCCTTGCACATCACACCAACATCGAGAGGCTCTTCGATGTGGCGTAGAGCAGGTTGGTTGCGTTGTCTCCCATTGCCATACAGGGTTATTAGACTGTCCAACCAACCCACATCACATTTCTTATTTGCCCAGTCCGGCTAGGCAGGGAGCCGATGACTGTTGTCCTCCTCCAGGGCCACGGTCGACGCACATGCGGATGACAGCAGGGCTAGAGTCATCTTCTCTCATCAGCCGCTAAGCCCAGTTGTTGGAGCGCAAAAATGGGTGCCTGCTGCGTCTGTTCGCGGGCTCGCATGCTCCTCTTGGAACTTCACAGCCGTAGACGGGACGCTAGGCCCTTGAGCCCAAGATTCAGCCTCCCGGTGTGGCTTGCAGTCAGACCGCTGCCTCTCCCAGGGTGGCCAAACCTTGTCCGTCGAGATACT
>JACBFG010000029.1:701731-716468 GCA_013435955.1 Diaporthe sp. HANT25 | reverse complement strand
CCCCCCCCCCTCTAAACTCTTGGTGCGCCCTGTTTGTATTTCTTTTCTTTTCTACCGATCAACCCCTGACCCCCTTCGTGGGAGTCGTCCTCGTCTTTGCCCACCTGGGGCACCTGTCGTTTACTGCCATGTCTTTCCTCTATCTCCTGCCAGTGCTTGCGGCCCCGGTAGTCCAAGCCCTTCGCTATGATCCAGCTTATGCTGAGTACAACCTGAATACCAATCAACAAGCAGTCAGTCCCTTGGACTATTCCGGTGAACGCGATGGTCACACGTATCATCCGTCTCCGGACAACTGGAGGTTTCCTTTCTATACCGTGATGCTCGACAAGTGGGTGAACGGTGATCCATCCAATGACAACGCCAATGGCACTCTTTTCGAGCAAGACATATGGAGTACACAGCTCAGGCATGGTGGTGATATCCAAGGCTTAGTTGATTCACTGGATTATATCCAGGGTATGGGAATCAAGGTATGCTTATATGAAAACATGCATGGGCTTAGTCCACATATTGATACATTTTCAGGGCATCTATATTGCCGGCTCGCCTTTTATAAACCAGCCATGGGGTTCAGACGCGTACTCGGTGAGTCCTTCAGTTCGTGTCACCATTGGGTGTTGCGACTTCTAACTACTTCCTAGCCGATTGACCTGACCCTCCTGGACGCCCACTTTGGCAACATCAAATTATGGCAGCAAGCAATTGACGACATCCACACAAGAGGGATGTACGTGGTAATGGATAACACAATGGCTACGTGAGTCAAAGAGATCCAGTAGTAGCGTTAACCGACTGACTCTCCTGCGCCTCAGCCTGGGGGACCTTATCGGCTTCGAAGGCCACCTCAATGATTCTGCGCCTTTCAAGACAGATGAATACAAAGTGTTATACAAGACTAAAAGACAGTACCACGACTTCGTTTTCGGCAACGAATACAACGATACCTGCGAATACCCTCGATTCTGGAATGAGACGGGTTTCCTTATTGATGACGCCGAACGCGAGAAGTTCAAGGGCTGTTACGACTCGGACTTCGACCAATATGGCGACACAGAAGCATTTGGTTTCCATCCCGACTACCAGAGACAGATCACGAAATTTGCCTCTGTGCAGGACCGCCTCAGGGACTGGGTGCCTTCTGTCCGACAGCGCCTGGAGAACTTCTCCTGCATGGTCATCACAATGCTCGATATCGACGGTTTTCGATTCGATAAGGCTGCTCAGGTGACTGTGGACGCCCAGGGCAACTTCTCAGCAGCAATGCGTGACTGCGCAGCCAAGGTGGGAAAGAAAAACTTCTTTCTCCCAGGCGAGCTCACGCCCGGCAACGCTCTCAGCTCTATCTATTACGGCCGGGGCCGGCAGCCCGATCAACAGCCCAAGGACCTTCCCACGGCGATGAATTTGACAGGCAAGGAAAAGAGCGAGGACAAATTCTTTCTCCGCGAACAGGGCCAGGGTGCTCTCGACTCGGGCGCATTTCATTACTCTGTGTACCACTACCTCACGAGGTTTCTCGGCATGAGTGGTAACCTGGAGGCTGGTTATGATCTTCCACTCGACTGGGTGAACGCTACAAACCAGATGATTCTGACAAACGATCTGGTCAATCCGAATACTGGCAAATTTGATCCTCGACACATGTACGGAGTGACCAATGTAAGTCACACACCTACGGGATGATTTCCTTCTAGTCAGCCTTCTTTGCTCTCGAAACTTTAGATAGGCACACTTTACAATCCGCGAATTATTCATTATCCTAGTCAGTAGGTATGCTAACATTCCTACAGCAAGACAATTTTCGCTGGCCAGCGATTACCCAGGGAGTTGAGAGGGAACTGTTAGGGTTCTTCATCACATCCATTTTCTTGCCCGGCATTCCTTTGGTCTATTACGGCCAGGAGCAGAACCTCTACGTCATGGACAGTACAGCAGACAACTACATATTTGGCCGTCAACCGATGAGTCCTGCGCCTGCGTGGAAGATGCATGGATGCTACAGTCTTGGAAGCTCACAGTACATTAACTGGCCCATAGACCAAGGGCGGCGGGGTTGTGAGGATGATGGAGTTCCAAGAGATCACCGAGATCCCAGCCATCCGACGAGGAACATCTTGAAAGCGATGTACGCCATGCGAGAGAATTATGATACGCTCTCGGAAGGATGGCTGGTACAACAGCTTTCAAACCAGACTGACTTGACCCTGCTGGATGGCAGCACGACACCTACTGAGCGCGGTATCTGGAGCGTTGCCCGCGCGTTCTTCCCCACTGTGCAAGGACAGTTTGCCTCAGACCCCGTCTGGTTTGTGTACCACAACCGCGATTCAGAGACAAAATACAGTTTCGACTGCAGAAAGAACGAGACGGCATTCTTCTCTCCTTTTGACGCCAAGGCAGAGCTCAAAAATCTGTTCTATCCCTACGATGAGATCGAGCTCGAGAACTCGCCCAAATCCTTTGGCTTTGATGGCTCTGAGAAGAACAGCGGATGTCTATCTGAGATCACAATGGCTCCTTTCGAATACCGCGCTTACGTGAAGAAGGCTGACTGGAAAGAGGCTCCCCCGATGATCACGAAGTTCGCGCCCGGACATGACATATCCGTTGAGTCAGCACACGCGAACGGGGCGCTCAATGTCAGCTTCTCCTTCTCGCGGGAGATGGACTGCGACGGCGTGACGGAGTCAATCACCATTTCCTCGCTCATAGAGGGAGATGCTGGCAACGCCGAGATCGACAATGCCACTGTCAAATGCACCACCCTTTCTGACGATGAAAAGCCACCTTACATCGGTGCAATCGGCTCAAAATGGAGTTGGTCTGCAACTCTTCAGAACGTCCAGGACGGTGTCCACTCTATTATCATCAAGGACGCTGCCACTGAAAGCGGCAAGGACAGCACAAACTCCACCGACAAGTTCTTGCTCCGGGTGGGCTCAGTCGACAATCCCGTTGCGTGGCCCATGACCGCGAACTACTCGACATCGCTCTTCACCAAGTCTGGCAGCGACTTCTTCGTAAATCACAATGCAGCAGGCGCCTCTTCGTGGCGGTACTCAACAAACTGGGGCTCATCTTGGAGCGACTGGCAGACTTACACAGGTGGTAGGCAACAGATCAAGGAACTTCCGTGGGAGGGAACTTCTGCACAGGCATGGTCAAATGACCATGTCATGGTTCAATACCATTCCTCTCCCCTCGGGTCCAGCAGCATCATTCAACAAGGCGACGTCGCTCCAGATTCCGGCAGCCGCCTGTCCCGCAGAGATTCTACCGTATCAACGAGTCGCTTCCCCCATCTCTTTGTTATGGGAGAGTTCAATCAATTTGGCTTCGATGCAGGCATCCGCAACAAGATGTCAGTCGACGGCGACGGTGATTGGCAGTTGCACTTGATGGACGAGTGGCCATCACGCATCCAACTCAATGTCTGGGGTATAAATCCTGATGGCAAGCCAGACCAGACTTACATCCTCGGCGATGTGGACAACGACGGTATCGCAGATCGTCTCGCACCAACCGCGTTAACGCCCAATTTCTTTAACATCTCCTCACCCCCGGCAGGCTCAGCACTCAGCTACAAGCTGCGCTTCAACGACAACACCCTGCGGTTTGCATGGGAGCCCCAGGGCAATTGGTGGCTCCAGATCATCTTGTTCATTCTCCTCGCTGTACTGCCCGTTGTGGGTGGTCTCTTTGCGATCTGGACCTTCATGGGCTCGTTCTACAAGGTCAAAGTGAACAAGATCGGCTTCAAGCGCCATGGCAGGTCACCCTTTGGAAGGGCTGCGAACCGACTATCGAGCCTGTCCTTCGAGGACTTCCGAAAGCCTCGTGACAGCAATAGTATGGAGATGAGCGATGTTGGGGCCGGGGCCGTAGCTATCAAGAGACGCACTGTCCTCATCGCCACGATGGAGTACAACATCGACGATTGGAACATCAAGATCAAGATTGGTGGCCTTGGCGTTATGGCTCAACTAATGGGCAAGGCTCTTGAGCACCAGGACTTGATTTGGGTTGTCCCTTGTGTCTCAGGGATAGACTACCCAACAGACCAACGGGCTGCTAGTTTCTTCCCGGTAATCATGGGCAAGGAATATGAGGTGGAGGCTCAATACCACCGAGTTAACAACATCACTTATGTACTGCTCGATGCACCTATCTTCCGAAAGCAGTCTAAAGCCGACCCCTAGTAAGTACCATTCTTCTCCTACTACAGTCCCCCGATCTTTGTTCTCTGGAATGTTCCAGACTCGGAACGTGTTACTTTAGGACCCGTAGCAGGTGATTAACAGGTATTAGCCCGCCTAGGATGGACGATTTAGAATCAGCCATCTATTACAGCGCATGGAATTACTGCATTGCTGAGACTATGAGACGGTTCCCTGTCGACCTTTACCACATCAACGACTACCATGGAGCTGCAGCGCCCTTGTACCTCCTCCCGGAACGGACCATCCCCGTGGCTCTTTCCCTCCACAACGCCGAGTTCCAGGGAATGTGGCCAATGAGGACCCCAGAAGAGAACAAGGAGGTCTGCTCGGTTTTCAATCTCGACCCGGAGATCGTCAAGGAATACGTGCAGTTCGGGTCGGTCTTCAACCTCCTCCATGCAGGAGCGTCTTATCTTCGAGTGCACCAGAAAGGATTTGGTGCTGTTGGTGTCTCGAAGAAGTATGGAGACCGATCATACGCACGATACCCCATCTTCTGGGGCTTGTCCAAGATTGGCCAGTTGCCAAACCCGGACCCAAGTGTAAGCAATAAGCCTCTGTATTATATATTCATGTCGTCTCCCTTGCTAGCAAAAGTCTGACATTCCGCTTCTTATAGGACACGGCTGAGTGGGACAGCAATGAGCTGCACAACATCGCAAAGCCCACGATCGATCAGGAGTCCGAGTCTAAGCGCGGCGCACTTCGCAAGCAAGCCCAGGAGTGGGCTGGCCTCGAGGTTGACCCTACAGCAGAGCTCTTCGTGTTTGTCGGGCGATGGAGCTTGCAGAAAGGAGTTGACCTCATTGCAGACATCTTCCCATCTATTCTCGAGAAACACCCCAAGACCCAATTGATCTGTGTTGGGCCTGTCATCGATCTCTACGGGAAGTTTGCCGCGCTCAAACTGGCCAAGCTTATGGAGAAATACCCGAAGAGAGTCTATAGCAAGCCAGAGTTTACAGCTTTGCCTCCATACATCTTTAGCGGAGCAGAGTTTGCTCTCATACCTTCTCGAGACGAACCATTCGGGCTTGTGGCCGTGGAGTTTGGTCGAAAGGGAGCCCTCGGAGTTGGCGCTCGCGTGGGTGGTCTCGGACAGATGCCTGGGTTCTGGTACACGATCGAATCGACCACGCCCCGACACCTACTTCACCAGTTCCGCGGAGCAATCGTGTCGGCCCTGGAGTGTAAGACGAAAGACCGTGTCCAGATGAGGGCATGGTCTGCCAAGCAACGCTTTCCCGTTGCGCAGTGGCTGCAAGACCTCGAGAAGCTACAGTCTGAGGCCATCCGCCTGCATAACAAGGAGGCGCGGAAGAGCAAGCGCATCACCAGTGGCCCGCTGCTGACCGTTCCCTCAAACATCAACTTGGAAGCGGCCAACGAGAGGCTTTTCGACGACACTGAGCCGACACCTCCGCCATCAGCCTTCGTATCCCGGGCTGTCAGTCCCCGGGGATCACGAGCCTCAAGTCTTTCCCTTCCATACTTCGCCACTCGGCTCGAGTCATCAGGACAGACGCCATCGATAGTAAGTCGTGAGAGCCGATCACGCTCGCCATCGCAGCCGCCTCAGCTGCCACAGATCAACGAACCCGAACCAGATGCTGCCGGTCCTCTCCTTCCGCCGAACCCATTCTACGCTGCTGAGGACTCTGAGAACCATTCGTCTTCCGATAGCTTGGCTACCATGGCCACCGCGGTGAATAGAGCTGGAGACAGCAACTCTCGCCAGAATGCTTACAGAGACCTTGTTGGTGAGGGCCCGTATCACGACCCACCTCGTGATAGCGTGGATACTTTTGCATTCCGCATGATGGCACCCGACAGCACCTCGCAGTCTCATCTTGCCGCAAACTCAAGCAATCTGAGTGTGGGTCGTGGCTTCACAAACCACCGCAATAGCTCACGCCTGTCGGTCAACGATGTCGTGGGCGACAGGACTGATTACAAACTGCAGAAGGTCGACCCATTCTTCAATGACAGCACTGGAGAGTATTATCGCGAGTTTGAGCAGAAGCTCGCAGGTCTCAGTGTGAAGAACAGTGAGAACGAGCTTTGCATCGAGGATTACCTCACAAAGTCGGAGAGGGAATGGTTCAAGAGGTTCAAGGATGCGAAGCTGGGACGATCTCGAAGCCCAAGTGCCAGCAGCCCTCTGCCCAGTGGCTTGTCCAGGGGTCGCCATTCCCGGTCAGTGAGCTATAATAGCATCGCACCTAGTGACGATGATGATGGCGACGAGTTTGATACCAGGATCTCAGATCCCGACCGAGACGATGAGTTTCTCTTGGGTAGCGGCTACAAGCCACCCAAAGGTCTTAAGAAGTAAGTTGCAGCACCGGCTCTGTAGTCAGATACAATTTCGCTAACATACCGTTCCAGACTCCTTCAGATTCGTCTCGGTGACTGGCCGATCTACTCCTTCCTCCTGGCTCTAGGGCAGATCCTCTCAGCCAACAGCTACCAGGTTGTTCTGTTGACAGGCGAGGTGAGCCAGACGGCCACAAAACTGTATATAGTGGCAGGGACATATGGCATAAGCTCCATCCTCTGGTGGTTCATCTACCGCCGATTCCAGTCCCTGTACACCCTGTCCCTGCCCTGGTTCTTCTACGGCCTCGCCTTCCTCCTCGTCGGCATATCGCCTTTTGTACCAGCCGACAGCAGCCGCGACGTCGTCCAGTCGCTCGCCACGTGCCTCTACGCCGTCGGCGCGTCGACCGGCAGCATCTTCTTCGCGGTCAACTTCGGCGACGAGGGCGGCTCCCCGATCAGCACGTGGATATTCCGGGCGTGCGTCATCCAGGGCATACAGCAGCTCTACATCGTCGCGCTGTGGTACTGGGCCTCGGTGCTCAACGGCCAGGACGGCGACGGCCCCACCAGCGGCACAATCGCCAGCAGCTCCGTTCCGATTCTCCTTGTCATCACCGTGCCGATCGCGATCCTCATGTGGCTAGTCGGGATCGTCCTGTTTGTGGGGCTGCCAGACTACTACCGCCAGTCCCCGGACTATATCCCTAGCTTCTACAAATCCCTGATGCGCCGTCACGTCGTTCCGTGGTTCTTCCTCGCGGTGGTGGTGCAAAATTACTGGCTGAGCGCGCCGTACGGCCGGAACTGGCAGTTCCTCTTCTCCTCCAAGTACATACCGGGCTGGTCGGCTGTGCTTCTCGCAATTGGTTTCTTCGTTATTGTGTGGGCGCTGCTGCTCTGGATCTTCTCCAAGTTTAGTCTGAGCCACCCGTGGATTGTGCCCATGTTCTCGGTGGGCCTAGGTGCGCCGAGATGGGCGCAAATGCTCTGGGGCACCTCGGGCATCGGGCTCTATCTCCCGTGGCTTGGCAGTGCGGTTGCCTCGGCGATCGTGTCGAGGATCCTGTGGCTCTGGCTTGGTGTCCTGGATACGATCCAAGGCGTCGGTGTAGGCATGGTGTTGCTTCTGACGCTGACCAGGCAGCATGTGGCCGCTACGCTTGTTGGTGCTCAGATCCTCGGGAGTATAGCCACCATCTTGGCGAGGGCAACGGCGCCGGACAAGATTGGCCCAGGGGATGTTTTTCCTGATTTCTCCGAGGGCATCATGCCCGGGATCAGCAAGGCGTGGTTCTGGGTTGCTTTGGGCATGCAGTTGATCATTCCATTCGGATACTTCAAGTTTTTCCGCAAGGAGCAGGTGGCTAAGCCTTGAAGAATCGACAGAGCTTAGTGGGTTGTCATGAGATTGGGATGGTAAAGAGAGCTTGCATTTTCAGTATGTCTGACATTGGTTGTCTATACTCTCATATTTTTTGCATAGCTGTGGTGTTTTGAGATTTTTGTTCTTCTTGACCGAGATAGATTTGAATTTGATACCTCTAGATGTTTGCCATTGCAGTAAATTCTTATGTTTAGCTGGTACATGCACTCGATATCGTTAGTTTGTTCATTACCGGTTCGTCAAGCGTTCAGGCACAGAGGATACGTAGGTACAAAAGGCTATTTGCAACAGGAAAGGTATTGATCTAGATATCGGATATTCGCACCCGTAAACGAAGGGTACACCGGTACTTGCTCGCTGATAACCATGGACACACACCGCACACCCATTGCCATACCCATACGGTTGTGTCAGGTCTAGGTTCTTTAGGTCTGGGTATATTAGGTCTGGTTGTATGGGTGTATTAGGTCTGGGTGCGTGAACTAGTTATGTGTGTACGTGTGTGAGTGTGTGTGAGTGTGTGTGAGTTGTGGTGGGTGTTCGAATTAGCTATGGGCGAGCGAGTTATGTAACGGCATACCATACGTTCTTGCGGGTGCGAATTTCCAATTTCTTGATCTCAAGACAGGCTATTCAAACATCGATGGCAGGCACCGCAGTCAAGGAAACCTCCTTTGGATTTGGTCATGTAAACATCATGATACTTGCCGGTAGGTCTGGATTGGACAGGCCAGACTTCGCGAGCTTCTGAGGATAGTGCGTGTGGAAGACATGTCAGCTGTATTGACTTACAATGTCGGTCACCGAATCACCGAAGCCTGTCTGTAGATTTCTCGGTAATACGACCGCTAGAAATCATCACTTGCAAGCGTTCCTCGTGCCCGCGAAGTGAGGAGCAGCTGGCCGTTGAAGCAGCAGCCGTCGCAAGATTGCGCCATAGCCAAAGAGGTTCTCGCCTAATCGGGGGTGGGGGTCGAACGTGTAAGACGATTGGTCAGGGGCCCTCTGCTTCTAGCCGGTTGGGGCATGTAGCTTTGACCATCTGATAAGCCCCACCTGCCCTCTTGTGTCTCAGAGCTTCCCTCGGGTCATTCCTGCATCCCACATCCCATCCACGGCAACGCAGAGCTCAGCTGCCTTTCCTCTTGACTCGCCGCCTGGCTTATTTTGACCTTGTGATCCAAACCGTCTCTTCTTCGACCACTGTGCTCTTTGTCAATGTGAATAGACTTCTTCTGAGGACAGGACAATATCTCTGGCCGGACTCATTGCACCTCTATCGTGATCATCGTCTACACCTAGCGTCGTTCCTGACACGCGACAATGGGTGCTTATCAGTCTAAGCCAACGGCGGCCGAGAGGGCCATTATCGATCGTCTCCGGGCGCTCGACCTCGAGAAGAAGCAGGCTGCCAACGACGATGGATACGTCGAGGTCGACGACTTCGAGTCGTCCGGCTCGCTCAACGAGAAGACCCTGGGGGCACTGAGGCGATCTCCCACTACTCTCGACGTCTCCCAGCTCGAGAACTGGCAGACAAAACTGTTGGAGGACCCTAAGAACAGGTACCAGACTGAGAAGCTCCCGACTCATGCTGAGAAGAATGACCCAGCTGACAACATACGCGTACCCCAGGCTCGCCCTCTCAGCTCTTTCGGCCGCCAACCCGCGTGATGTCCTGACATCGCGTGCGGCAAAGATTTCCGACCAGCAAGTCTACAACATCAAGATCCCATTCGAGGGCGCCCCCATCACAAACCAGCGGTCATCAGGCCGGTGCTGGCTCTTTGCCGCGACCAATGTCTTCCGCGTGGCCCTGATGCAGAGGTACAATCTGGAGTCGTTCGAGCTCTCTCAGTCGTGGCTCTTCTTCTGGGACAAGCTCGAGAAGGCCAACTACTTCCTAGAGCAGATCATCGACACCGCAGATGAGGAACTGGACTCGCGGCTCGTGCAGACCCTGGTCCAAGCCCCGTTGTCCGATGGCGGACAGTGGGACATGGTATATAACCTCGTCGCAAAGTACGGCCTCGTGCCCCAGGTGCTGTACCCAGACTCGTTCAACGCGATGTCCAGCAGCATAATCAACTCTATCATTTTCACCAAGCTCCGCGAGGACGCGCTAATCTTGCGCAACCTGCTCAAGTCCCCCTCCGCCACGTCCTCCAGCGTTGCGGCCGCCAAGGCGAAGATGGTCAAGGAGATCCACGCGATCCTGACCCTGACCCTCGGCCCGCCCCCGGCAGCGACCGAGGAATTCACATGGCAGTATGTTGACAAGAGCGGCAAGGCGAAGGAGGTCACAACCACCCCGATCGACTTTGCTGCTGACATCTGGTCCTCTGAGTACCGCGTCACCTCATCCGTCATTGCCGGGCTTGTAAGCTTGGTGCATGACCCGCGCAACCCTCCCCTGAGCCTTCTCACCGTCGACAGGCTGGGGAACATAGTCGGCGGCCGGGGTATAACATATATCAACGTAGAGATGCAGACTCTCAAGAACGCGTGTGTTTCCATGCTCAAGGCAGGGCTGCCCGTTTTCTTCGGCAGTGACGTGGGCAAGTTCAGCGACCGTGTCAGTGGGGTGATGGATGTCGAACTGATCGACTACGAGCTCGGCTTCAATGTCAGCCTTCTTGGGATGGATAAGGCATCCAGGCTGAGGACTGGCGAGAGCGCCATGACACATGCCATGGTCCTGACGGCAGTACACGTTGACGAAAGAACGGGCAAGACGGTGCGTTGGAGAGTTCAGAATAGCTGGGGGACGGCAAGTGGAGAGGAGGGTTGGTTTGTGATGAGTGACCGATGGTAAGTCTAAACACAGCCCATTCCCCTTTCGGAACCGGGTCTCTCGTTGAGATGATCTCAAGCATGGTAGCTGACCACATGATGCATAGGATGGATGAATTTGTCTATCAAGCAGTGGTGGATCCCAAGTTCTTGAGCAAAGACGTGCGCAATGTTCTCCAGAAGGAGCCCATCGTGCTGCCTCTCTGGGACCCGATGGGAGCTCTGGCATAGTGGTGTGGGCAGGGACGTATGACAACAATCATAGGGCAATAGACTCAGCGGCTTTGGGCTACAGGAGGACTAATTTCCAGAAATGCAAAGGCTTGTGATACATGACGGACTGGTCAATTTCCGTGGAATGAGCGAAGCGTTCATGCCTGGTAGGCCCGCAATTTTTTTAATTCCTGCAAGCCTGAGGGGCAGTGTCCAGATACGGGGAGGGTGTCATCGCGTCTATATGTGCAGAGGACGCACAGCAGAAGTATGTACCAGGGTCTTGCACCGACACAGTCATTTCTGGGTGAGTTTTGACCATGGGTTGTTGGGCAACGGCAGACGAGGCGAAGCGCGGGAAGCGTCGACGCATTTATGCTTGTTCGGGCGGTGATGCTGAGCCTAGAAGAGTCTTGAGATGCACACGATACGTCGGGCTTATGCCTGCAGCCCAACACCCGGTGAATACATCGCAATGACTCGTCATGCATAGATCGTGATTTCTTTGGGAGAGGAGGGCCCCGTCAGCGGTAAGGCGATGGCTTCTGCCGCATGACAATGCTCTTCGTCGCCGCCAGAGGGTGAAGAGAGAGAACAGTATCCCCTTGCCGCAGCTCCGATGAATGAACGAGCAAGTACTCCGAACTGCACAAGTGCAGAAATGTTGATTGGCTCCTACTTCTCAGCTCTGGTGGCGGCCGCTGCCGTGCATGGGTTTGGGGTCGCAAGTTCGCAGTGGTAGTGAGGAGCTTGAAGGTGAGCATTGAAATGTTTTGCAGACCGCTCTTTGCTTCGCCCCCCAAATGCAAGAACACATGTGCTACTACAGGGCCTATCACGACCCTGAAATGTTCAATGATACGACACCTCTCTACAAAGGTTCATGCCCGAGGTCTTGGAGGCTCTCGGTTTGGAGGAACCTCCGGGTTCCTATTGGGTGGGAGCCGACAAGGTGGTCATCGAACTTCAGAGCCGCATGTGAAGCCCTTGAGTGACTACTGTACGCTTTGTCATCTGTAATACCATCGTATCCGAGGCTTCTTCGTTGACGACTCAAATCGGGCGCAAGTGCAATACTCGGCATGGTTCAGCAAGCAAGCAACAGTTTTATGCAGGCTATTGGGCTGGTCCTTTGCCATGCCTAGACCGTAAATGAACTCGAACGAAGAAACCTTGGCGGCTCACGGTGGTAGGTAGGACAGTCAAGGGAGGCCATCGTTGACCAACAATAATACATATTACGTTTTATTGGTGGCTCTGGGTCTGAGACGATCGTGCATATAGCTAGGCAGATCGAATAGCCTTAGGCGCACCATGGAAACGGAGGGAAAGTTCGGGCGCCTTGTCAGTCGCGTCTGGGCTGCCTATGGATATTTCCGTGAAGAGATTCCGCACGCCGAGGATGAGCCCGAATTGTTGGAGCTGGACAGCGCTGCAGAACTCTACCGGGAGGCGGGCATTCCCTGGCCTGCAGCTGGCGACGCAGAGGGACGACAGGTGGGCCCTGCGACCAGTATCCTTGGCTCGTCGAGTCGCGCCCAGTTTCGCAGACTAAGGAGAGGTTGATAGCATCTCGTCCGTTGGCGTGTTTCGATTGCCCTCCACAGGCTCTCATCCCAAGGCGCGTGTCCGTCTCGGCTTGGAAGGACCTTGCCCAAGGTACATGACCCGGACTGATCGGGAAAGACGCCTGGGGCCGTGGGGACTGAACGAGTCGATCTCGGCAGCTGTCTGCCAAGTATTTCCTTTTTCACGGGAAGCGACAGTATTGCTGCCAATCTCGGTGAGTACCGGCCTGTACCGCAACAGGGTCGCTGAGGAGACCGGTACTGCCGTACCAGCCACGGCAGCGCCAGCACCAGGGGCGGCGTTGCTCGGCCCCTGGCTTGGCCTCTTGCTAGCTACCTGGGTAAGCTGCAATGTGACTTCCAAGGATTCAAGTGACCTTGGTCTTTGCCTTGGGGGAGGAATATCGGGGGCCACGGGTCGGTGACTTGGGCGCCTCGAGCGGCTGAAGTGGCCCCCTTGAAGGCCCTGGGCTGGTGATTAGTCTATCAACGATGAATCCAGGATCCGGCGTCGTCGGAAGAGAATCTGACGAGGAAGAGAGGGAGAAAAAATCTAGCGAGCTAAGGAAGCATGAAAAGGGTCCTGTGCCTGGCTTAGCGTGATGAGCTTGGGCATGGGGCACGCCGGCCCAAAGTGGAAACTTAAGTAGACTGACATGAGTACACAATGCCCGATGGTTGGGTGCCTGAAGAGCCTGACGGCTGGGCAGTCGACGAGGTGCCTGACAACGCAAGGTGGGCTGAGTGGCAGGTATTGTGGATTGCCCGAGTGGGCACTGTCGGAGAATTTCCTCGGGAAACGACAGAACCACCACAGCTTACGCCAGTGCACTGCATAGCACGATGCTGCCGAGAAACACGAGATGATGGCGCCCAGGGCGCTGAGGCTTGCACCAGCAGCCTGCGTATATGTCGTGTGATGGCTCAAGGGCTGGAGGGAGATAGTCCGGCCTGGCCTCTGCTGTCCCCGGCCTGGTCTGGCTGTGGTCAGCCGGCTCGTAGCCGAGACCGCAAGACGTGCAGCAGAGGTTTCTGATACAAGTGTACTGTATGTCCTGTTCTGTCCTATGTGGATACTGCGCATCATTTGTGGGGGATTGGTCATCGATCACCAGAGATCCAGAGGGACGTGTTCGTTCTGGACTCAGTAGCCCACCTGAGCAGTGGGCTTCTCAGAACATCGGTGCTCGCTTACGAAACAGCAAGAGGTGGGCGCAGAAAACGGGACGACGAAACGGATCAAAAGGACCGGGTCGAGGTCCCTGGTAGCTGGCAGCGAGTAGTTGCCCAGGTGGTAAGCTGGGCCAGCTCGGCAGGATCCCCCATTGGTAAACACCAGTTGTCCATGACCAAATTCCAAGGCAAGTGAGAGAGCACCGAGTACACACGAGCAGTGGGCATCAACGTCATTCCTGCCGGTGATGTCAGTCGGACTACGGGGCCTCGCAGCACTGGACCATTGCAAGCTGAACGGACCCTGGGTGGGCCCTGCCCTGCGAAACGGGCAGGGGCCGGGGTACGTACCTGTGGCTACGTAGGGAGGAAGGGGAAAAGGTGGGAGAAGAGGAAGGCGTGGCGGGTGAGGAATGCAGCGAGATGAGTGGTGGAAGCAGCAGACTGTCTGTCTCTCTCCCGCCTGCAGACTCTTCCTTCCCCTTGCTCTTATTGGTGCTCGTAGGTGCCTGGGTAGACAGAGGGGAGACTGCTCGTTGCCCCTTCTCTGACTGATCAATGCGTGCGGGCCACCCACACCCACAGGCATGGGAGTTCTATGCAGTGTATCCTACTTCTCCCCACTTCCATGCGATGCCCAATTCAGACACGACGGACAACGGGGCGAGGTGAGAAGAGCAGGCAACCTTGACCTTGACCTTGGCTCCTGCCCATGCCCATGCCCGCCCTGAGCGAAGCATATGCACTGCAGCACACAGAACCCAGAAGCGAGCCAGAAGAATTAAGCCTGCATTTCCAACTCTAGAACCAGCTTTTTTCTTCCATCCTCCACCCACCCATCCTCCTCCTCCTCCGACTCCAATACCACCACCGCACACTCTAATCGCTACCGTAAACTGCTGGTCACCAACAACAATCCTCGACAGCCGGTTGTTGCCCTTTGCTCTCGTCTTTGAGGGACCCGGACCCACGAGCCAGCCGTGCTCAGCATCCAAGCACACATACTCTCTCTATCTCTGCGCTCTGCAATCCTGCGTCCTGCGTCCTGCGTCCTGCGGTCT
>JACBFG010000029.1:678383-696631 GCA_013435955.1 Diaporthe sp. HANT25 | reverse complement strand
CCCCCCCCTCCACCCATCTCACATTCCCGGGCGCTCGGTTGACTGTTATCAAGCAAGGTTGAAACACCCTGACACGTCTGTCGTGTTCGTGAGCGATCACGACGTAGATTCTGATTTCCAGGACGTGCCAGCCAACAGGAAGCGAGCGGAGATAGCGCAGGCCTGCGGCGCAGGCGAGGGGGAGCGGTCTGCCGTTGTGGGAAGGAAACCCATACCGAGGAGATCCTTCCGGAGCATATTCCAAGAAGGCTTGTATCTGTGGCCGTCACATAGGAGATTTTGGGTGGGAGGGGACGAGGGCGGTGAACTGACCGACCCTCCAGAAACGGGAGACACTTCTCTTGGGGGCTGTCTCAGAGACGACGTATGCGACAGGTCAACCGCCACTCCCCCGTTTTCCTCCACTGCCTCCGACGGACGTCACTGAGACAGCTTCTGTAGAACCGGAACCCGCCAGCGTGCATAGCAGTCTAGATCCTGCTGCTGCCTGATCCAGATTGTCGGGAATAGGATGGAGATGAGGGTCCCCCGACCTTGCGAGCGGTGCGCGACCCAGAACAAAAAACAAAATTATCATATCCAGGAGAAGCACGTGTCTGTCTCTGAAGACGGGACGACAGGCGGCCTGAAGCCGGAGGAGGGATATCAAATCAGTTTCCTCTGCTGACCATAGCTCATGTCCCATTTCGGAAATCGTATCGTGCCATGCATGCTATGCCAGGCGAGACGAGCCGATGATATCACCCACTCATCCCCGGCTCTGCTTGTCGCTGTTGGGTGGGCGCTCGGAGCAACAACGGCCACTGGCCCGCGGGAAGGCGCATGCAGGCTGATGCCGCGGTGAGGTATCGCACTCCCGCGTCCTCGATGGCATCCCGACGAGATCAGCTGAGAAGGGGAAAGCAAAAGGGGGGGAGGGGAGAGGTATGTGTGGCCCCACGGATCATATCGAGGGCGGTCCGATGTTCCCGCGGCAAATCTGAGCGCTCACGTCGCCCATGGGAGGGTTCAAATGTATGTAGCGTCCCGGGTTCGTCATGAAGCGTGATGTGATTTGATGCGCGGTGTGGGAAATCACCCCAATCTGCGTGGTTCCGCCGGTCGCTCCTGTTTTCGTTCGTCGACAAATGGGAGAGGAGGGCCAAGCTGACGTTGGCTTCCTGTTCTCTCTCCCAGGGACGTTCCAAGACACAGCGTCATCAAACGTGCGAGTCTCCCCCGCCGCCGGTGTGTCTTGTGCGCCCTCGCACCGATGGCACCTCTTGATCGCAGAGATTTGCTATCGCATGGCTCGTTTGGCATTTCCCGCGGAGGCAGAGACGAGTGGTATCGCGGCTGTCGCCGCATGACAGGTTCGTGCAACTGGCCGCCGTGGCCCAAATCTTTGCACGCCGACGCCTTAAGCGGACCATGCTCCTATAGACTGCGAGTTCACGATATCGAGCGTACACCGGCGTCTCACATGCCAGCGTCGGCCATCCCTCCACAGCAATTTGGTTTGGCATAACTTTGACTGCCCGTTGATGAAAGGCGAAAACTGTGGAAATGGAACCGGGTGTAGGCAAGTACATCCAGGTTCCCTCGATAGCAACAGCGTCCTTGTCCTATTTTCCTATTCAAAGATCTCAATTCCCGCTTCTGGCATTGCTCGTTGATCACTCATCGCGGCGACGATATGTGGCCTGGCACGACATGTCGTTCAGTCGTCGTCGTCGGAACCCGCGTGCGTGCCAGGGTGCCCTGGGGCTACAGTTCCCCTGGGCGTTTGCGTCCAGATCCCATGTCCTGCCGGGGGTTGGTTGGAGAGGGCGGCAGGGGGAGGAAGCATGGTGCTCGCGCGGAGAAGCCGGGGGTGGCCGATGCAACAGGCGCATGCACAGGCCTATCCCTATAACAATAAGGTTGGACATGGTTTGAGCATCGGGGGCACCTGGCACTGCCTGGGCTGCCGGGCTGGCCCCCCTTCCAGTGCGTCCGACTCCACCTCGCTCCCAGGGCAAATTTCCCCTGGTTGGGCAACAAGTCATGGCCCCGGTGGACCTGTCTCGACGAGATCTTCTGGAGAACCCCTGAGGATATCCTGTCATTTCCCCCTGCCTTCACCCTTCATTCCCCTGAAGCCTGCTCCGCAGCATCCAAGGGTTCATCTTTTGGTAGGGCTGGAAAGTGGGTGGCCCTGGGACTCTGATGCGGATAGGAGAATATAGTCTATTTTATTTGGGGACCACGAGCATGCCAACGTCTGCCCAGATTCGCGATGTGCTGAAACAGGGGGCCAGCTCTTGAGAGCACCACTCATGCCTTGGTGACGAAGCTTTCGGAGCCTGAGGTAGCGAGCGCGTTCGGTTGCAAACATGAGGCAATAATGTTTTGCCAGCTAATCAGTGCCAATACACCGCCACGGCTTATTTCAAATGTCGGGTATTTCGAAAACGACAGGTTTTTTTTTTGTCCACCTTAGCTTCAATAGTATGCGGGCAGCGCCACAACCGTGCTTCTCGGTGCCGTTCAGATCCTGCAAATTTCAGCACGAATAGGCAAGTCGTCCGTGCAAAGTGCCATAGGAATTGCGATGGTGCGGCCATACCGTGCAAAGCACATGGCAGTTCGCACTCGTATTTGGCCTCCTGTGTTTTTTTTTTCTCTTGACGCGCAACTGACGCGGGTGTGGCTAACCATGGTGGAGCCCGGCGCGTCAATAGTAGTCGAGTTGCCGTGCTCTCCTTCCCGCAGAGGCGCTATTCTGGGCCTTGCAAAACCTGCGCTTTCGTATCCGAGTCATCCTGAAATGAAGATGACGACAGGTCCAGCCGAAACTGGCCCAACAGTGTCTCAATTTCCTGATGATCGCCGCTTGCCAGTTGTCTGGTGTCTGGTGTCTGGTGTCTGGTTGTCACAGAGCCGAATGGATTCGGAGAGACGCCAGGGTGGGCGAAAGAGTTTGCCCAGGACGGGGTTGTTTTCCTGAAAGAGCATAGCGTAGAGAGCATGAAGAGTCTCAGGTACAGTGCATACTGAGGCCGAGACGCATTTCACCGCGGCATCTGATAGCATAGCAAAATGGCGATTCTCGCTCGGCACAATTCTTGGTCCCTGGGCTACTGAGCAAAGGCCAGAGCAGCCAAAAGCAAAGAAATTACCGATTCCATGCTTGATACCACTGGAGATTCAAGCGCAGGACGCCTGTGACCAATGCCACTCTCCATCGTCTCGTTCGTTTGATGCATGTGGTGGGAGGCATCTGGCTGCAGTAGCCACGAAGTGACTTGCAGCTCACCCTGTGCATTTGTCTGGCATGGCTGCTACGCCCTACCTGCTCTTTTCGTGGGGGTGCGACCTAGCTGTGGGAGAAGCTTTGGGTGTCTTCGATCGTTCTTCACCCTTGCCCCATAAAGGGCTCACTGTGTAAGCGTGCGCAGGGTGGTAGGGCCTGACTGCAGGCCGCGCGCATGGGGGGCATGTGTGGCACATCTCAAGGGTCAGACGAAGAGCGGCCAGGATGCTGGCGGAGGGTGGGGTCTTACGATCAGGAGCTTGGCGGTTGAAGCGACCGGTGTACATAGTACCTAAGTTCCAGGTAGTACGTATGCGTGTACTTTTATACCACTTGCCGTCAACTCATCTCACCGGCCAACGACGGCGACGCCCGCATCCAGCACTCGGCGAGGGCATTGCCTGAACTAGAAAGGAATCGTATGGTCGGAGATATCGGGGCGAGCGTCCTCGGCACAGTCGTTGTTCATTCCAAATTGAGCACAGTTATCGAATTCCAGGCAAGTCCTCAACCCAGGCCTGGTGTGGAAGGTTTTGGGTTGGCTGCAAAAAGGTGATGTTGTTGTGTTGATAACGTCAACTCGCCTGCCAGCGGGTCACGGCGATAACAGCTGGTGTAGTCCACCTGTTTCCAGCCGCAAGGGTCGTGAGCGAAACGAAGCAGATCGGCTCCGAACCACGATACGCCCCAGGAGGTCCCAACAGGGCACTTCTCCAACAAAGTAGAGGCCCCTGGCGAGTCCACACTGGGACGACGGTGCACGGCTGAGAACCCCTGGTCTCTCAAGTTTGTAGTAGATTATTGTTATCGAGTACGCAGGAAGCTGCCAAATATCCTTTGTCTGTTTAAAGATGAGATTAGTGAACACTGTAGAGTAGTAGCAAGAGCATTGATAGGGGTTTTCCCAGCGAAGCCGCCATTTTGAGCAGTGTCGATACCATCGGCCTACTTATTAGAGCAAATAAGGTACGAACGCGATAGAGATGAATCAAGGTCAGGGTCAGGGGCTGACAACCAGGGAGCCGGCCACAATGCATACCCGGGACGGGGATGGCGGGAAGCAGGCCTCTTTGCGTGCGGTAGTGCTGCATATTCCTACTGAACATGTGGATCCTTGTATGCTCTCCCACGATCGCCTCACCCTGCAGCCATTCTCGGGATGTGCACGGGCACAGGCAATACGTGGGAGTTATGGGGCTCAGCTGGCCTTGTTGTCGCCCAGATATGGGTTTGGGACTCAAGCGGACTGTTCTTACAGTAGGCGCAGCAGTCCCTTCAACTGTTCCGAACATAACAGACTGGGAGGCTACATGATGTCGCATGCATTGATCAATCCGACGGGTGGAAACCCTGTCGGACCCTGCGGCTTGGCAGTCCAGGCCCTCTCCAAATGCCGCTCTGGGATGGATGTGCCTGCATCATTGCATGCAGTGCATGCCGTGCTCGCCATGCACCGAGTGGCTGTGATAAGAGACGTCAGGGCTTGAATTGTCGACTCCTTGGGCGAACAGTATACTGACATAATCAGCGTCGTGAAACGTTTGGGACGTGATGAACGAGCTAGTGTAGGAAGCCACCGGAATGCGACGCTCGAGTCACAAAGGCAAGCGGCCTGGCTGCCTGGGAATGAACTTGTCAGTTGCGAAACGTGAGGCGTCTTCCACGTCGCGGTGCTGATGGGGTGCTGAGGTGCGGTTGTCTCGGAAATGACGAGAATAGCACCGCCGAGGAAAATCACACACATGGCCGCCGCAAGGCGTTTCTTCCGCCCTCCATTTACGGTCCCTCCGTGTCGAGCTGCACATGGCAGAATGTGACGGCAAGAGCGAGTCCCTGCAATTTCTGCAATTTGCAGTACCAATCGGCCAATGCGGCGGAATCTGGTCATTTCTGTCGAACCAAACAACCCCCCGTCCCCTTGGGGTTGCGACGGATTGCGATGGACTTCCTGCGGAACAGTGGAGCCTAGCAGAAAGTGAAATCGCTGGGCTCCTGGAGCTCTGCCGATCAGGGCAGCCAGTCCCTCTCGGTTGCCGCTCAGCCACTGGCAATCGGCGAGCACGTTCCTGTCAGGGCGCACAGTATCTATCACTTTCGCGGGTCAGATGGACATCGAAGATCTTGATGGCAGAGACCACCGCAGGGGACATTGCGGTGCCGCCCCTTGGACCGCCGTTCGCGAGACTTTTGTCCGAGCACACCGAGCTGATGTCTTGGTCGGGCCGTATTGTTACTCTGGAACGAGATCGTCTCCCACGCCGCCGAGGGGGTGGCAAGACGACTACGAGGTGCGCTTCTTTCTGGCCGGAGGATGGCTGGATGGGGATGCGCCTATGCCATGACGTGCTGGTGGGTTCTGATTCGATGGCGGCGGTGCGGGTACAGGAAGAGGTGAAGGTGAGGGAGGTGGGGGAGGACACCGCGTGGCCCGTGTGCACCGTGGCAGTACTGTGGTAGTGGCCGGGACACGACCCAACAAACACGCAGGCCCCAAAGTTCCAAAGTTGGTCACTGATTCAGGAATAGGTGCCCAAAGTACCGGGAACCGCGGGATGGTTTCGAACAAAGTTGGAGCCCGGCTGAAATTGGGTGCCCACTCTTGAAGATTGTGCCACACCCCGGCCCAGTCCAGCCCAGGCCACGCCCACAATCTATGGAGCCATGATGATGATGTCTGGCTGTGACTACTGTTTAGCGTTGCCTTGGTTGCTAGTGCTGTGCAATCAGATCGGGCACGCTGGCACGGTGACAAGGCAGTAATTTTGCTTTGAGGGTGGCGGGAGGGGGGAGGAGAAGAAGACAGGCACAACTGGACCGCCTGCAGGTTATCCTGTGTAAATATGTTTTGTGTGTGTGTGTGTGTAAGATATCTACCTACCTAAGCTGCTTAGTTGTAGTGGTAACGAGGTAAGGAATGTAGGTAGGTAGCATCTGTGGGCATATTCCCGTCGACCCCCAGGATGGCAAGGGAGCAGGCCCATGTCGGCGCCCCGGTCGAGGTCAGGCAGGGCGGCTGACGGCTGGCGGGCGGGCGGGAGGTCCCTGAGGGTTTGACAGTTGGAACCAGACGTTCGGATCTCTGGTGCATCTATCATCCTTGGAGCAGTTGCAAAATAAGCATCTGACGAAGATGGACGAGCGTGTGACAAAGAGTCAAGGACATGGGAGAGAGTCTGTGTGTCTCCCTGAAGGGTCCAGGAGAGGATCAGATCGCCTACTACCTAACCAACTGCTTGCTACAGATATGATTCTGCCACGGTACAGACTGAGAGCATATGGACTGCGGTAAAGGTGCTCGCTCGACATGCACGGGCGCATGGTCGTCTGAGCCGACACACACACGCACACACACTCCTCCAACGGCAGCACCGCCAGACGCAACTGCCAGATGCAACTGCCAGACCCGAGACCGAGAGTCTCGAAACTTGTCCTGGGCACACCGAGTTTGGCTGAAATGAGCATGTTCCATCCGGCCAATCCTCCAGAACCCAAGAAGCAACATGGGCCCATCCCGTCGTGGGTCTTGGTTATGCAAATCACTCATGGACAGGCAACCAACCCTCTTCTTCATACCTACGTGGCTAATAAAACAAAAACATATCATGTCAAATCTGTCTCTATTAGCCCTTCTTCTGCCTGTCTGCTTGCCTGTCTGCCTGTCCCAACCTTGCCCTGGCCCCATCTCAAGCCCCAGGCCCAAGAGGATGGGCGACCGGTGGTGCGGCGATAAGCACCTGGTACAGGAAACACCCGCACCCGTACCGCCAGCCAGGGCCAGGGCCAGGGCCAGGGCTACATGTGGGCTCGCCAGGTTCAGCCTGTGCCCACTTCCTTGGGAGCCTGGCAGCCAGCCCTCGCTTCCACGCTAAAATCCCTGGCCCGGGGCCTTCCTTCTCTGGGATTTGTACAGTGCCGCAACCCTCCTACCGGCACGCAGCGTGGAAGGTACGGAGTACCTGCCTCCAGTCCACAGGCCCTGTCAGCCCCGGCGCCACTTGGGAGCATGGGCGTCTGCAGCAGCAGGCTTGTGTGGTGGTGGGAGGTACCGGCCTGCCATGTGGGCACCTGGGCATTGAGACTACCTGCCCACTTTGGTACTTGATGGACGGATCAATTGTCACTGTGCTGTGCTGTGTTGTATTCTACTGTACTGTATTGCAATCCCGTACTCAGGTACGGCGTGAACCCTATGTAGGCAGACGAACTACCAAGCTCAATGTCCCCTCTGGACGCGACTGCAGGCATTTGAAATTTCGCAGCTCCTCCTGACTGTCCTCCGACCGCCGCACCTCCTTCACCTCGTTGATGCTCTCGTGCGGACGACGTACAGTCGCCCACACGTTGCCCTGTTCTGGACGCCTCGAATCGCATCCACATTACGCACCTACAATCCACAGTCACGGTCAGTCCCTTGCCCAGAGCGCCCTGATGACGGTGCTCGCTCCAGAACCAGAGCTTGCAGCAGCCCCAACCCACGACGCGACCGCGCGCAAAGGCCACCCCGTACAGGCAGGGTCCCCACTTCACTCTTGCCCTTCTGCTAGGCCAAGAAATGGGATTTTGCCCTACTGTGTGGTACTGACCTTGACCTGCAATTGCTTTGCCCTGTCCTGCCCTGCTCTTGCCCTGCGTTCTGTTTTTATTTCTCTTCCTTCCTCTCTACTACACTTGTCGTTGCCGTCCATGCTGCCCTCTGCCATCTTGTCTTCCGGCTCGGGCTAACCTTTGGTCAACCGCTTCCCAGGGTCACTTAGGCGCAACGGTCAGAGACCACGATCATCCCTGCTCCTCCCCCGACCAGGATTTTCTCACACCTCGAAAATCCCTGAGCCCTTCAAGGTTCACCATATTTCCCCAAACTCCCGCTACAGACTCGATTTCGACGGCCACTACATAGTACAGCCAGACAATTCCGCATGAAAGGTGCACACGGCGACCTTGTCCTTCGGTATCACGACGACTCTTCTCCCAACGCGGCCGACTGCGCCACCGCCGAAAGCTCGTGTGTGGCTTTGCGTTGATACAGCTTCGGGCAACGAGCGCGCTTCTCAAACACCATCTAAGCACTTACTCATTGTCCCAAACCAGTGGCCGACAGCTGTCGCAGTATACATCGCGAGGAACTGTGCGCAAAGGACTCGCTCTGGTCAGCTCACCTGGCTCACGGACACAATCTCCTCCCATCGCGACCAGCAGCGCCACGCACCTTCACTTCTAATCAGAACAACGCCCGAAAGTCCGTCTACCTCGCGAGTTTCCCCGAGCCAAACGACTACCTCTGGCCTTCTGAACCCTCCTGGCACGAGGCGTCCCTCCTGAGCTTACATGACTGATACGAGCCTTTGCAGCTGCTTGGACCTTGAAAGTGGACCGACCTGCCCGCCCCGTTTTGTCTGTGGATTGACTGCGTCGACTCAAGCTTAAGGTGAGCGTTGCTCTTGTCTCTCGTTCCATCAGGTCCCTATCCCAGGCCCCAATCCCTTCGGGGCCCTCTCTCTGTCGAGTCTTCCCTTCGCTCAAGGCCCGCGACCGTCAGCTCCTCTCAGGTTGAACGAGGATCTGGTCGAGCGCCACCAGGGCGAGCAGACATCTCAACCTCAAACGATCCGTCGGGATCTGTGGCAGATTCCAGCCTCGGGGCACGGCTCAACCATCACGTCACATCTTGGAAGGGAAGAGGCCCATCCAGTGCTACTTTGCTGGGGTCGCATGCGAGTGCCGCTCCAAGGTTCTTAACCCCTGACGCTCTAGTCTCTCCTTTAATATCACCCGCACCCAAGTGGGCGGCATGGCGGCAAGCCTGGAACCTACCCCGAGGTGTCCTTTTGTCCAGCCCCAGGCACACAGTACCTCACTCCTTCCTGTACTTTCTGTATGAATACTTGACCGCCGAATCCCTCGTGTTGTCATCACGGCCTCGTTCCCTCCAGCTGTTGTAATCCCTACACGCTTTACCGTCTCTCGCTTCACCGGGCCCGGCATAGTCTTAAAGGGACTTATCACCACCTGGCCGCCCCATCCATTCCCGTTTGTCGCTGCCCGCTGTCCACCGCGTCTGTTGTTAGTCGGAGCAAGGATTCTGCGTCATAGTCGGTACCTACTCCGCATTTGCGACTTTGCACCTGACCCCTGCCCACCTCTGCATCCCAAGTCGTTCGTCCCCTGGAGCACACCTTGAATCCCCACCGCCCGCGAATTCCACGGCTGACCTCAAAAGTAGATACAGACAGCATCGAGCCGTGTCGGGATTCCCTCAGGTCTGTGAATACTCTCATCCAGACCTAGACACGCACCTCCTGCAAAGGCTTGGCTTCCTGCAACTCGGCCTGCCGACCCGCCTGTTCAGCACACCTGCTCGCGCGGCTCATCCTTGAACCGCACTGGCCCCGACAGCTAGGGTGCGACCCTGCTTGCCGTCGAGGACATCCACGCTCGCTCACGTGGCCGTTGGGCTGAACTCCCACCACAAAGCATCCCGAGTGTCTGGTCTGCCAAAGAAGCCTCGCACCCGACCATACCAGGATTCCCTGCGGACGCTTGTATTACATACGACGTCCTTTTCAAACTATCTGTGTTCGCGAATCACTACGAGGTTGGTGAGCTCAACTACCCCTTTCCTGAACACATATTTTCTCATTTTTCTTTTCCCGGGGGAAGGGGGGGGGGGTTCCCCACGATGCCATAGCGATCCTGCCTTGTCACATTGTGTCTCGCAGCAACAGCATGGCCAGACTTGGCCCTTCTTGTCCTGCACCTAGCCTCGTCAACACCTACAGCAGTCTGACTGGCTGATGCTCCGAGCTGGCCTCAGCCCGCGGTTGAGGCCGGCAGCGGTGCACCTGCGTGGTTCATGTGCGTCGCTAACTCGCATTGTGCAGTGGTCTATTTGCCCGTACTTAACAGTAGTTGGTCATCGCGCCGCCCGTGTCTAAAAGGCTCCCGGCAGATTCCTTGTGAAGGACGTTTAGCAGTAAGTCAAATATTTCCGTGGCATAGCGGTCGATTTCCTAAGCATTTCTACCCATGCACCTACCCACGCAATACTTCAGGGCAGCGCAATCTGAATGCGGGCCAACTCCGGCTTAGATCGGATAGCGTCAGTGCTGGTCGGTCAAAAGAGCGACACTTGGACTCCAAGACCACGGGATTAGTGCCAATGCTACGTCCTCGGCCCCTTCTCGCCTGGTCGTGCTACAAGCCGAGGCAACATCGGTCGGAGATGATTTTTTCCCCCTTTTGGCAGCCGTCAGGCTAACATCTCAGCCGTTGTGCAGGTCGTTTCGATAGTTCTCCTTTGCCGCGGACGTTGTCCATATGGGCTTGATGACAATGGCGAGGGATCATCGACAGGCCAATGGCCAGTTTAAGGAAGAGCCGGGCAATGACTCGGTGAGTTTTTTATTGCATTTTTCTAAGAAAGTCAAACAAGACCCTAGCACACCTCCCTCCCGTTGGCGGCATTTCCACACGGTAGTGCCGATATGCACGTTCTATTCGGCCTTGCTGCCCGCGTCGTGCTGCCGTCGAAGTATCGGACGCATCACCCTTCTTATTTCCTCTATGCACCTGCACTTGCCGTCCCTTGAAGCCCACTGGCCGCATCAGCTCGTCACCCCAGTCAGTTTGCATTTTGGGGGTGTTTCCAGAAAACGAGATCGAACGTCGCAAGCCTGACCGGGACCGGATTGGGCTCAGGTCTGTGGGAATTGCAGGGGAGGCAGCTGTTTCACATTAGAGACTGGGGGGGGCCGACACCGTTGCATGCGACAAGGCGCGCCGGACAGGGTTTGCTAGTGCGACCCACTGAGTCTGAACTGTGGGAAACCTTGGATCTCCCTGCTAGCCAAGCCGGCGGCGGAAATACATGGATGCCACGACGCATTGAACGGGGGGCCCTCGACGCGTCATGCACACGAGCAGATGTCATTTCCCTTCGCAGGCGTCTGCTATCTTTTTTTGGTGTGTTTCTTTTTTGGCGTCCTCAAAGCGGAGCGAGACCAGCTGTGCATGGCGATGGCATCCGGTACGGCGCCCACAGATCCACAGGATTCGCAGCAAGGTTTCAACCCATTGACCGGGGGAACCGGGAGCTGGGTGGTCATGGCAGGGCCCAAACCTTGGCGGGAGATTGGGCAGTTCAGGCTAGAAGCCCAGCTGGCTCTGGCTCGCTCGTAGGCCGCGTGCTGTGGCGCTCAGCACGCAGAATTGCACGCGAATGTTGCCGTCTATGTACGTGTCGGGGATGGTACGGTGTGCAGTGGGCGGCGACGTCAAACAAGCAATTTCCAACGGCTGGACGCTCGGGATCTGGGCGATAGCCGCCAGTGCTGGAGGACTGGCACTCGTCTCTCGTCACACGTCCTGTCCGCCCGCCTGTCCGTCAGGCCATCGGCGCTGGTGGTGTTAGCTGGTGGTCGAGGCGAACCGGACATGTGACGGATGGGGCCCAGCAGCACAGCACGCACAGCAGAGCACATAGCACTACAGGCCAAGCCAGACCAGTCAAGTGACAGCAGTGCGGCCGCTGGGTCTCCTGTTCTTTTTTTTTCTTGTTGCTCTCTTTCTCGCTGCCGGAGAATCGTCGAGCCTGGGACTAGCCCCGGTGGCCTCCACAAGCCCCTCCCCCCTTCCCCCTCACGCTCCTCACCCCCCAACCGGTGGTGTGTGTAGTGCGTGTGGCTTGAAGGCGCTGGAGATGCACAGATGGGGGATGGGTGGATGGGATGGAAGTCCTTCCCAAGCGGCAACGGTCCCCGGTTACAGTCTAGGGCTGCAGTGCAGCCATTCCGCGAGTGCCCCGACACGAAGCCACTTGACCAGACAACTGGGCAGCTGGGGAGCAAGCGAGCTGCGAGCCGAAGCAGGGATCGGCCCAGAGGCTAGGATTGCGCTTCCACACCGCCCCTTCGCGAAGGCACACGAGTACGTACACGCTTGTACTGCGGTACAAGAGCGTGCAAGAGTCGCGCGCAGCACGGTGGCCAAGCACCCTCCTCTAGGCCCGGAGCAGAGGCCCTGTTCTGGAAACCCTCCTTCACTCGCCCTCGTCTCAGCCATGCTCATTGGACCACAGGCTGGCCCCTGCATCCCTGCCTGCTTAAATCCCTGGCCCCGCCCACCACCATCTTTTTTTCCCTGGGCCCCATAATTTCATTTCATCTTTCCAACGCAATGCAGTCAATGCCTGCGTGCTGGCCGCTCCTCGTTTGCCGACTCGACGAGCCTTGAGCGCCCGACTCCGCCAGCCACCGGTCCTGGAGCTTGCTGCCCGTCAATGCTTGGACAAGCCCAAACAGCCTACGCATCAAGACCTATACCACCGCTCTGTTATTACTCCCGTACCGTGCCTGCGCCTGTTGTTGGTGCTGCTGCTTGCTGCTGCCGCTGCCGCTTGCTGGTCTCTGCTGTCGCGCTGCCGCTTGGTCGCTTGCCATGAGCTGATGTGGCTCCTTTTTTTCCGTCTTCTTTTTCTTGTCGTCGCCGCCGCTGTGAGAGCGCAGAGCATTTGCAGAGCCAGCCCAGCCCCACAAAACCTTGCGCAGCATCTAGTTCAAATATCTTCACAACCCTGCTTCCATCCATTCCCACCCCTTCGCGGTTCTCATCCTCGCTACCCTTCACTACCGACATCTTTCTGGATCCTGGGTCTTGGTCAGTAACAGTAACAGTGCCCTGCCCTTTCTCCCCCCTGCTCTGTCCTGTCCTGTCTTGTCTTGTCCTATCTTGTCCTGTCCTCCCCGGCCTGGCTTGCCCTGCCTGGCCTGCCCGCTGCCCTGCAAATGCAATCATGTTCATCCTATTCCCTGGTTCGAAGTGGTTTCTTTTTATTGTTTTCTTCTTCCAATACCCCCAGTTCACCTTTCCTCGAGCCCATATCATGGGTCTGGGATGTCATCCGCAGTGGCTTCCCACTCGTTGCAGGGCCATGCACATCACTCGATTTCCGATCTTGGGATTTCAGGCATTATGAATGGTCCAAACTCCTCCTGCCCTGCCCCCCTGCCCTCGCTTCCGTGCCTCCCCCATGGCATGGCCTGCGCGTCAGCAAGGGCAAGGTGAGAGGTGGATGCTGCCTTTCCGAGGCTAGGCCTCAGCGTTGCCAATCCATCATCCCCGTCATTATATCGTCTCGCCCCAATCAATAATAGGCTCTCGGAAGCTTCGCACTCCTTGACAGTGTCAGGATGCTGTGCAAATAAAGAAAAAGCAAAAAACCTTGCTCTCGTCTGGTCTCTTTTTTTTCGCTTTTCCTGCCCCCTTCCTGCCCAGTCTCGTCTACGTTGAGCCTTGTTGCTGGAGCCGGCAGAACTAATGGGAGTCTTCTCTATGCAGCATTATCCCCACCAGGCCCCACCACCCTCGCATCTTCAGCATCATCGACCTCCCAGCATCGTTCACCAACAGCATCACCCCCAGGCCGCACCTCCACAGCAGCCATCGCATCCCTCTGGGTACACTTCGAGCCATCCTTCCGCTCCGGTCTACCAACAGCCAAATCAAGGGAACGCCGCCCAGAACTCGACACAGGACGGCCTGCCCTACTACCAGGCGAGCCCCTACAGCACCCCAAGCGCGACAAGCGGATACACGTCCGCAGGTAAGTCGCGTCTTTTCTTCCAACAACATCGTCAGGCAACGACGCCTCCCTTCTTCGCTTACTGACGCGACCTTTACAGTAGAGACGCCTGACATGATGGCCGCCACAATGCATCGACAGTATCCCCCCATTTACCAGACTCCCCAGTCCAACTCGCCCGCGTCTGTCGCGTCGCCTTCGGGTCACGATCAGCATAGGAGCATGTACGCCCAGCCGACATCGCAACAAATGCCACAGCAGTCGATGTACTACCCGCCGCAGACTCAGTACGGATCCATGCCCCAGCAGCCTGCGCCTTCGCCCTACAGCCAGCATGCCCAGACTTCCCATCAGTCCATGACCTCGCAGCCGAACATGATGATGTCGCACACCGCGCCGCAGCATCAGATCGCGCAGCACGCGACTCAACACGCGCAAGCTGGAATGACGGGCAGCCCACGGCATCAGAAGATCGAGGCACACCAAGTACCTCCTCAACTGCAGAGGCCATCGCAGTCAGGATCCATCGGAGGCCCATCACCGAGCACTCAGAACGGCGCCCAGCTCTCAACGCCAACGGGCTCCACCCCCGGCGGTGTTAACCCCAACGCTGCTCCGGGCCCTATTCCCGCCACAACCCCCCTGGTGGTTCGGCAGGATGGCAATGGCGTGCAGTGGATAGCCTTTGAGTACTCCAGGGATCGCGTTAAGATGGAGTACACTATTCGCTGCGATGTCGAATCTGTCGACACCGACCAACTGTCGGCCGAGTTCAAGACGGAGAACTGCGTGTACCCTCGCGCGTGCTGCGCCAAAGACCAGTACCGGGGCAACCGTCTTCAATACGAAACCGAGTGCAACACTGTCGGCTGGGCATTGGCTCAGCTCAACCCGCCCCTGCGCGGCAAGCGAGGTCTCATCCAGCGAGCAGTCGACAGCTGGCGGAATAGCAACCAGGACCCCAGGCTGCGTTCCAGGCGAGTCCGCCGCATGGCCAAGATGAACAACCGCAAGGCCGTCAACAACACTCACCCTGCCCACATGGCCGGTCCAAGTGGTCCTGCAGGTATGGCTGGCTCAGGACCCATGGGTCCCAGTGGTTCAGCTTCCATGGGAAAGCCCGCAATGGCGATGGGCGGGCAGATGCACCACCACCAGGGCGGCTCTGACGGCCATTCTCATGGAGGGGATGAAGTCGGTATGTTCCACCAGATGTGATGTGTGCATTATTGCGACTGCGTGTGATACCTTTCAAAACATATTATACCTATGGCTGCGCTTTGCTTTATCTTGTTTTCCTTTTTTTGGTCGTTGAGTTTGGAACCTCGGAAACTGTCTTCGCATTCCTTTTTCTTGTTGTTTATACGGCCGCGCCGACTCTATACATACAAGCTTCAGAAGCTCGCCCGGCGACAGGACATGCAGCATATCAGAAAAAAAGACACCTGTACATTACACTATGCGCCTGTTGCGTTGTTAGTTTGTTCTGCTGATTTTCTTTTGGTATTTGGCATCGCATCGCATTGCACTGCATTCATTTGCGCCTGCTTGCGCTCGCCTGCTATCATTACCATGCAGAGTCATCAGCACTGCAACCAAACACAGTCAACAGCTCGCTCAGGCTCACTCTAGTCCACAAGACTGTAGTCAAGTCTCGAGGACCTTTTGTATTGCAAAAACAAATCATTTCTCATCAACCCTTACCCTCTTGCTTCAGCTCTCGCGCGCCTGGGCAATAGCCATGCCTCGCTTACACCATTCTGTTCTTGGCTCTTGTTTCCCGTTTCCCCTGCGACACCTCCTTCTCAAAGCAGCAGCCATAGCCGTCGATCACATGCACATCAAACAGCTAGGATTGCTAACGGGACTGCCCCTGCAGGTGAGGGAGAGTATATGGACGACCAGCATCACCACCACCACCAAGCTCCCCCGGCACAGCCCGGCCCTGGCGGCGACGACGTTCGCCAGGCCCACGTATTCCACGGTGGCTTCAACGGCGGTTATGGGAGCAACGCCCCGGCCAGCAGCTCCACCATGCCGTCGCTTCAGGATACCCTGAGCAATGGTCATCACCCAGTGGCTGCTCGCCGTGCCGGCTCCCGCGCTGCCGGCGCCGACGAGCCCGCTGACCTGTTCCCCGACATCCCCGAGGCAAAGAAGCGCAAGTTCATCCTCGTTGAGGACAGCGACCGACAGAGCCGCCTACGTGTGCGCGTCACCCTCGACGGGGTCGACACCCGTGAAATCCCCGACTCGTTCCGTAAGAGCTCCTCTGTCTTCCCGCGGTCCTACTTCCCTCGCGAGATGCAGAGCCCGCCGCCTAGCGCCACAGGCTCGAGGTTCTTCCAGGAAGACATGAGTGAACTTGAAGATGACGGCAACGCTGAGACCGAGGGACGGCGAGCCGGTCGAGGTGCCGCTGGAAGGGGCAGGTCTCTGATCAAAGTCCCCGCTACTTCCAATGAGGGAGGTGAGGTCGAAGTTGCTATCCCCAAGTTGCGAAAGAGCATTCGCGGCAAGGAGGTCCGTCTCAACGACCTTGGATACCGCATGGCGTGGCTCCAGAGCAGAGTCTTCGCGGGTCGACCCGTGTTTCTCCAACGCGCCCTCGACTGCTACCGTAACAAGACCCGTCAGGCAATCGACTCCATTATGCAGGACGTCAAGACCGTGGCGCCGCATTACGAGACTCGTGTTGGCAAGCGCAGGTGGACCGAGAAGACCCGGCGCGGTGATAAGAAGGACGATGAGTCTTAGTTGGACACTCGGCTTAGGTCACCGCCGCATGGTCCCAATGAAAGCTCGACACAGGTCGAGTCAAGTGATCGTCAGGTTGCGGAGTAAAACAAACCGGTGGGAGTGGGATGAGCTATCCATTCGCAATCGAGGAAAAAGCCAATCGAAAATGTGGCACGATGAACGCCCTGCGCGAGACTAGACCGCTGGCTGTTGGGGCCTGTCGAATAACCGCAGTCTTGAACTTGAGCTCTGCAGGGCCCGGGAGCTACCGACCATGGCATCTTGCATACAAGCCATCAACTGTGGAGATCTCCCAGCTGCAACCGACCGACATACTCTGGCGTGGTCTCATCGAGAATTCGCTTCCTAGAAGCCATCAAGCTGGTCGATCCAGAAACGCTCTGACATGGAGGTCTTTTTTAATTGTTTCTGCGGCAGTGGTCGAGGCGTTGCGAACAAACAAGCCAAGTGGCCCCCTCAGGCCGACAAAGGATTTGGTTGCCCCCCGGAGTTCGTTCGTGTCTGGCAAGAGATAGACTGGCAATTTCTTTATTCATGCTTTGTTTTTTGTTTTCCCGCCCTATTTTTTCTTTTTTTCGGCGTGACTTCTCTAGCAAAAGTCACGACATGAATATCACGAACGAAGACTAGACGAACATGATCTCAGCGACGACCACAAAAAAAAAATCGAGATGAAACGGGGACATGGGGGAAAAGGAGTCTTCAAAATCAAAAGGGAAAAAAGATCAACTCGCTCGGGCGGAATCAGTGCAGCTTTCTTCGGGTGGGAAAAGGATCACGGAGGGGCGGCGTGCGACTTTCAAATTCTATTTTACCTCATCGTCATTATCAAGTGGTCAAGAGGACTCTTGGAGGAGTAGAGAACGAGCAAGGGATCTGTTAGGATTCAGGATGGACAGAGGCGAGGGAGGGTGTGCGTTTGTCACGATTATTGTATTTGGTTGAGCTCAGCTCGAATGAGGGCAGTCTGGCTTACTTTTGGCTTGGGGAAGGGGGGTTTTGGTGCGGCTCGGCGACGTGGTTCTGTAACGGACCCTTATTTTTCGATCTGTCTTTACCGCAGGACCTGGTTTGCCTTCTATGGCTGGAGAGGACAGAAAGAGAGAGGCCCATTAGGCCTTTTATCCCTGCACCGCCATCGCTAGATATCCCCCGTCAAAAAGGTCTGCTCTTTTAAATAGTCTGGTCTGTATGCATTGTCAGCTTTTTGTGCGTGCCTTCGATGACCTCCGTGGGGCGGTAGTCAAGCTCAGTCTATGTGCTTGGTTGTTTTGCGGCTTCGACTTGCGTGTTTGGTCTCCTCGTGTATGCATCATGAGTCTATTTTGGAAGGTTGCATCTACTTGTTCTGAGTGGGTGTTTCATAGGCCAACGACGTCGGATCACCGCCGCGTCGATCTGAGAATGAGTTTCGGGATCGACTACGGATTGATATTGGTTTTGCCTTCTTGTTTTTTTCCCTTGCTTTTCTTTGATTTTCTCTCTTACTCCTGTTGACTTTTCTTCTCGTGGTTGGTCCATTCTCCCATATCGGGCCCCGCACTGACAGAGGAGGGTGGTCTGGTGTTGTGAGTTTCACGTCTGACCTGCGGGCCGATTTGTGGACGGTGTAGGAATCGATCGTCATGTCTGAGACGT
>JACBFG010000029.1:649620-678361 GCA_013435955.1 Diaporthe sp. HANT25 | reverse complement strand
GGGGGGGGGGGGGGGCGGTAACCGCCGTGCAGAAATTAGAACCTGTCTATTGGCGGTAGTGGCATCGTTGGGTGATGGGACGTATCGTGCTTCCTATCTTGTTTGAATCATGCAATGAGCTTGTACTGTGGATTGTGTTCTCTTCAATTTTTTTTTCTTGTTCTTTCCGTTTGCCCTCTTGGTTTTGTGTCTTGTGGTAAAAGGCCCAACGGGGCCTGAGCCAACGTGGGATGGGATCAAATGAATTAACACGACACGGGAAGCTCTCTTGTCGCTTTCTGCTCATTCCGAATCGCTTGAAAGCTTTCCCGCCTGGTTGTGCAGCAGTCTAGCATAGATCGCGCTCTTTGCTGTTTCATTAGATCTTAAGTCAATCAATCGTATACAAACGTTAGCCCAAGATCTCAAGTCTCGAGTTGTCCTCTGGCGTAAGACCTCTCCGGGTCAGGTAGAGAGCGTTTGGTGCTGTTGCCAGTTGAGCATAATCCGAAGTCGTTTGTATTTATCCGTGCCAACACTGGCTGAGTCTCGTCCATCCAGATAGCCACTTTATTTGAAGACTGTAATACCAAAAGCGCATATGCGAGGTTGAGTTATGATGTAGTACACAACCTTGTCAAGTTCAATACCGTGGCATACAATCTGGATGTGAACCAGCGCTTAGGTGGGTAACCCCTGCTTGCCGACACACGGCACAAAAGTATTGTCCTTCTCGAAGCTTTCTTTCCCAGGACCCCCTCCCGCCATCCTCCCTGCGGGCACGCGGCAAAGGGGATATACCCCAACGGCGCGGTTGGGTGTCACAAGCACTCCCGGGCCGCCTGCCAATCCTGCCAGGGCCCGGCCAGGCTGCCGGGATTCATCGTCGACCCGCACGCCCAAGATCCTGATTCCCTGGAGGTGCATATGCAGCAAGCAGCATGGGCCAGGCCTCGATGAGGTTGCTAAGTTGGCTCGAGGGGATCGTGGCTGGCTGGTTGGCTGGCTTCAGCGGAAAAGCGAGCGCTTCATTGGATGTAGGCCGAGTCTGAGCTGTAAGAGCGGACCAGTCATCACAAAGTATAGCCCAAGGTTGTCTCGCTTCCAATCTGTCGTATGGAACAGAAGTCAAAATTGTTGATTCTTTGCTTTTTTTTGTGACATGAGGGCTGCGTTTTCAATAACCTTGGGCACGAACGGCAGCGTCTACGCAGCATATCACTCCTGGATGCTGTACCAGACTGTGAAAATAAACTTTTTTTTTGCGGTTCCCAAGACGTATGTACCATCTTTCTCAGTTGAAATCGAAAGCGTTGAGGGTTTTGAAGTCCGAGTTGCTCACAAAGACATCCATGGATCGCACTGGAACGATTCTGTAGACGTGGAAACAGAAAGAGTCATGGGGCTGGTAGCCGATCATTCATTGGCATGACTGATGTGGGAGTTGGATACTATGTCTGTGAGTTGCTACTGTTGCAGAGCCAGAAATTCATGATATTGTGGACTGGAAGTTAGCGATCAATGTCGTGCTGTGGAAGACAATCTCTCACACCTAGCCAAAGAGCTGTACCCATGAGGAAATGTCTGTGAGACATCAAATGTGGTATTTTCTCGAGAGATCGAAGAGGACAGAAATGGAGTCTCTACGCGTGTGGGTAGCTGGACGATGAGTTCAATGACTATATTGACTCTCCTTGCGGGAGCCAGTTTGATGCAAGCAGTGAAGAATTCCAATCGTGAATCTCATGTCATTACCCATAACCTCATTGCATTTTATTGAAAAATGCCCAACCCAACCATATCCGCCCACCCGTCCTGGTATCTTGGTATAGCATCTCCTGGTCTAATTATTCCTGATCCAACGCCGCTACCAAAGGATAATCCGACCCAGCCAAACCGTTAACCCAGGCACCCATAAACCCAAACCCAATCCGTTCATCAATCATGATTAAGTCGTCAAATGTTTCCCCATGTGAGGAAGGAAGTGTGGCTCAGCCCACAAAATTGTAAACATCCGGCCCGCTCAGCCTGCCGACTTCCCAGGCGCCCAGGTGCCTCTCGCCCTTCCAGGCGTGGAGCTTGACGACGACTTCGCTGACGGTGTCCTCCCGGTCCTTGGGGACTGTGTACTTGGGCATCTCGTCCTTTGGCAGGCTGACGGTGCACAAGCCTGACTCGGAGGACTGGACGTCGCGGGCGGTGATGCGCTCGACAAAGATCTCCTGGTCACAGTCCGGTCTCTCGAAGGAGAGCTGGAGCCCTGAGGCGGGGAACTGGGGGATTCGAGTGTTAGATTTCGGCCTTGAAACTATTCCCTGGTTGACGGGTAAGACGGCACGTATATGGCGTGGACTCACGATAGGATCACGGCTCTCCACACCTCTCCGGAAGGAGACTGAGAGGTAAGGTGAGAACTGGTTGGGAGCCATGAGGGACTCGGGATAGATTGAGTATCTGGGCATCTTGACGGAGGCGTGAGGTGCGCAGTTGTGATTTGAGTAATGAGTGGATGCTTGCTTCGACTTGCATGTGACGGGCGGGCAGGCAATAATAAGTCAATGCTGATCACGTATCCGGGTCCCACCGGGGTCTCAAGCTTACAAGCTTTAAATCGGGCTTTTATAGTTATGCGAGCTCGGTTATAAAGATAAACAAGACGGGTTGTATGCGAGAAAACATTACGAGTCTCCCAAAGGGGGCAGGATGGTGTACCAATAAGGACCTGTCAAAGCCAGGGCTGCGCCGTGGACACGCATGAAGGGCGCCATTTGGAATGCCCGGTATTAATCTTGGATAGGAAGTCCAATTTCAAAGTGCCTGGGTGAGCCATGGAACATGTCTGTTTACCGGGGGTTGAGGTGTGCTTCGGAAGGGTGGTGATTGGTGGAGGGGGTTGTTTGCAAACAATGGCGCTCCGACCGGAGGGAGGCCCGTTGCCGAGCAATGCACTCGAGCTGTTTTGGCGTAACGCGACGGATTGCACCGTTTAACCAGGTAGATACGCAGATAACCGAGGCGCTCGTATAGTTATACAATGGCATATGCTTAAAAATGGTATTTTGGCGTGTTCATACATATTTTCTGTCCGTATCCAGATTTGGAGTGTTGACG
This sequence comes from Diaporthe sp. HANT25, assembly GCA_013435955.1. NCBI lineage: Eukaryota > Fungi > Ascomycota > Sordariomycetes > Diaporthales > Diaporthaceae > Diaporthe > Diaporthe sp. HANT25. The sequence continues at coordinate 675,271 of JACBFG010000029.1, read as the reverse complement.
AAGTCATGAATAGGACATAAACAATCGTTCGTCATGCAGTCTTGTTGACTTAGTCTACTTAGCTCACGCAGGCCAAATGCAGGGTCGGTTTGTGACCCACCAGAGCTCTCCACCGCGGGGTCTGGCAGCCTGGCGTGCAAGGGCGGGAGTGACGTGCAAGGCGCAATGGAGTCAGCGTCCACAAGGGTCTCGCAGCAAGCGCAAGGCTCCATTTCGTCCCAAGCCTCCAAGGCTGCATTCTAGGCTCCCACCCGCCATACCTGACCTGAATCACCGGATATATATGGTTGATCTATTGAGGTCATGTTCAAAGGTCTCGTCTCGGGCCTCTCCAGCCGCGTGCAGCCCGTCCTGAAAAGCTCCAAATTCGTCTTCAGCTCAACTACCGCCACTTACACCAACAAGCAGTCAAACATTCCGATCCAGACCACTATGGCAGACAACGTGTTCGTGCTGAAAGAGTACAACAATGTACCAGTCACGGCGCAGGGCCTAGAGAGGGAACAGCTGACCAAATGGCCTCCCTTTAAGGTGAGCACTCAAGCCGAGAATATCACCAGCAGTCACACCACCATCGTCCCCTCGCGTCGTCGCGCCTGAGAAAGGCTAACCAAGTCCTCAACACCACACAGAACTGGATCTCGACCCTTTCCCATTCCCTATCACTTCAAACCCAGCCTTCGCACCCCTTCCACAACAACCCCTACCAGCTCAAGGACATCACCATCGAGTCCTACACCATATTCAAGGCAAACAACATCGGCTTCCTCAAGCTCAGCGCAAATGTCTCCACCGCCGACGGCAAGAGCCGCCTCCCCGGCACCATCTTCCTGCGCGGGCCCGCCGTCGCCATGCTTGTCGTGCTCATCCCGGACGACGTCCACTCCGCAGACGCGGACGCCTTGGACGAGGCCTACGTGCTGCTGACCGTCCAGCCGCGCATCCCCACCGGCAGCCTGGGCTTCGTCGAGCTGCCCGCCGGCATGATCGACGGCGACAGCAACTTCGCCGGCGTCGCCGCCAAGGAGATCGAGGAGGAGCTCGGCATGGTCATCAAGCAGACGGAGCTGACCTGCCTGACCGACAAGGTCGGCGAGATCAGGCGGGCGCGGAACACCGCGAAGGAGGCCGGCAGCAGCAGTGACAGCAGTAAGCCCGACGCGGCAAAGTCCGAGAACATACCCTTCGCCATGTATCCCTCCGCCGGTGGCTGCGACGAGTACATCAAGATATTCTCGCACGAGAGGCGCGTGCCGAGGAGCACGCTTAACGAGTGGGAGGGCAAATACGGTGGTCTCCGCGATGAGGGAGAAATGATCACGCTCAAGGTCGTGCCCATGAGTGACCTCTGGCTCGAGGGTGCCATGGACTCAAAGGCTCTGGCTGCGGTCGCGCTCTACAGCAAGGTCAAGCAGTGGGAGAACCGGCAGGCAAAGTGAATTACAGGCACAAGCGCTCAACGGGGCAGGCGCTCTTTCATTCCCGGCCTATATTCTTTCTCAGGGATCTCTTGAGCCTGGATTCCGAGCATGAGTTGGGACTCTGGGAGGGGAAATTTTTCCCTTTCTAGATCTTGAACTGCTTGGCCAGCTCTATACCCTCCGCCAAGGTGCCAACCCGCGCGTCGATGCCAAATCCCTGGGCCTCCAATTTCTTACACTCCTCCCACAGGTTCCTCAGAGGTACGTAGAAGACCTCGATGAACTCATTCTCCTCCAGCTCGGGCTTGAGATTCTGGTTCTCAGGCAGGCTCATGTCTATCGACACATGGACCATGCGGAGGTTGGTATTACAGAATCCCGGGTCTACATTTTTTGGTTCCCAGCAACAGGGCTCATGTCAGTTGAGACGTGTCCGGCGGAGGAATTGCAGAGGAGGTACCAGGGCACGAGTGGCATCGCAAGTTGGACTACTGACCGTTCCACATAAGTGGCGAGCTCTCCGTGACCTTGCCCACGTAGCCGGTCTCCTCCTTGAGCTCTCGCACCGCGGCTTGCTCAGCCGTCTCGCCCTTGTCGACAAGCCCGGCAGGCACTTCGATCATGATCTGGTCTGCTGGAGGTCTGTATTGTTTCTGAAGCACGATCTCGGGCCCTGAGCAGCAAGGGCAAGGATCAGCTGAGGTCCGTGAGGGCAGGATAGCTTCGCTGGGTAGATTCAATGACGAGGATTACTTACCCGTTGACTTCTCCAGAATGGCCACGATGCCGACCCCATCGATGTCGCTGCCCTTGGGGCGGGTGCTGCGCTCGGCAGATTCCCATTGCCGGGTCCTTCCGCGCGGGTCTTTGTACTGTATTCTTGATTTGTCGATTTCGTGTCAGCCAGACTTTCGGTGTAGAAGTGTATCAATAATGCAATGGACCGTCATAATTATCCCTGTATAAGGAGTACTTACTTCACGAGCCGCGTCCAGCGAGCCTCTTTTTCAGGCTGGGCGCAACAACTCAACGGATTAGACACGAGAACATGGCCATGAATTGGGTCGCATGGGCTTTACACAGACATACCAGCGAGCTGACAGACAGCACCTTTGCATCAGCGGCAGACATCTTGGTGGTCGCGGTACTGCTCAGGCTGGGAACTTGTGATGCGTTCATTCGCTCTCACTGCAGTGGAACATCCAATTAGTGTCTTCCCACAGCTACCGTCCGTCCCTGACGTCAACAGGCAGAGAGGCCATAGCTCCAACGTCTGCCCATGCTTTAGTGGGGGTTCGTGTAATCATGGGGGCAGGCAACTCAGGAACTCATTCGACCACTTAGACTACATTGTGTACATTGATTCCTTGCAAACTCACATCACCAATTTCTTCACATTCTGTGCGACTCACACCATTTGATATCAGCACTACCAGCTGTTGCCATGCTTTCTACCTACCGTATCGGGACGTATGAGAATACCAGCACGCAATCGCCAGAAGCCACCATGACGTGGCTTGGACATGTGGATTCGCCGTGCCGGAGTCAGCACTGCAGGGCGAGCAGGGGGATGATGGATGGATCTCCTTCCTGGTCCAACTCCGAATCCGACGAACTCCGACTGCTTAGCGGGCCGCCAACCACGAGCACCATGGAATTCCAGGACTTGTCCGGTTTCAAAGCCATGCTTACAGGCTGACCGCACGCTTGCTATTGCCAGTCCAGATACGGATTATCAGAAGACAAGGGTTTGAGCCTTCGTGCACAAGGGGAACCAATGGGCTCCTGCACTCATGAAACTTCCGGGGAGTGTGCTCCGGATAACTATGTCCGCTAACGCCCAACTCTGCTATCTGCGTGGACGGTATTCCGACTCGTTGGACGGCCAGAGCCCCAAGGATTCTGGCCGTCTTTGGGTTTCTTACTTCTTATCAACACTTCATGTTGTTGGCTGCGGGAATATTAGGTTTGTTTTCGGACTGAGTTGGCTTTCGTTTCTTACACGCTCTCATGAGCGAAGGCTCATCCGTGCGGACACAAACTCCGATACCTGTTTCAAGGACAGCATATCTGCTTGACCTGCCCCATTTCACTCACTCCAGCGCGACGACACCGCTCTCTTTATCTCCACCCTTTTACTATCGAGTCTTTGGTATGACTGTCAGTTCTTAGCAGAATTTCGACGAGACCTTGGACCTGGAAAGCTCAGACAGCCAGCCATCATGGCTGGGATAACGGCCGTGCCCTCAACAGAGGACGATGCTCTCCTCAACACCTCGGAGCAGACGCCGCTGCTGTCCGGGGATGCTACTCCCGCGGCCGTAGATGATGAAGACCCCCGGAGCAAGTACAAGTGGCGTGTCGTCATCGGGTCCTTCTCTGTCCTCTTCATGGTTGAGTTGGCAATTGGCATCTCTACGCCCGCGTGGAACGCGCTCCTCGAGCAAGGCCTCTGCGCCGAGGCCTACCCGGAGATCGCCCGGTTCCTGACTGCTGGCGATGAGAACCCGCTGTGCAAGGACGCTGCCGTCCAGGAAAAATTAGCCCTGTACCGTGGGTGGGGGTACACCCTCGACTGCCTCCCGACCATCCTGCTTGCCCTCCCCTACGGATCACTCTCGGATCGATGGGGCCGGAAGCCTATCGCGATACTGGCGATAATTGGATTAGCGCTAGAGATGATTTGGTATGAGGTTGTATTCTACTTCCCGCTGCCGATGTGGACGTACATTATAGGTTTTGCCTTCACCCTCATCGGGGGCGGGGCCGCTGTCGGTATGAGTATGATATATACCATGCTGGCGGACGTGCTTCATGTAGAAGAGATGTGAGTTGTACAACGCCACCACCATGACGATATGTCTTGGCTAGCAGCAAGCAAACTGACTGTTTGTGCCCCAGGACCCCAGTCCTGTTCAGGTTCTACTCTGTTTTCCTCGTGGCGGAGCTGGTCGCAAACCCCCTGGGCGGCTTCCTGGTGGGCAAGGGCGCGTGGCTTACACTTTTCATCGGCAATGTGTTCGTCTTGCTGGTCATCGCATCAGTGTCTATCCTGCCCGAGACCCTTTCGGTGCGCCAATGGCATGATAGGAGGGCCGGCAAGTCGCCCAGCCCACGGCTCGCGCCGTTGGACGGCGACGACGTCGACAATGAGGTGCTCAAGAAAAGCAAAATCCGCGCCGCGCTGGATGACGCTAGGGCGCAGCTGGTCGAGGTCTGGGACTTCCTCATCGGCAACAAGCGCATCGTGGTGCTCATGATGCCGCTGATATTCGTCACGCTTGGGAAGTACATACAGGAGATGCTGTTGCAGTACGCCACGAAACGGTTCGGCTGGTCTTGGAGCAAGGTATGCTGTCATTTGTTACTCTCAACTTGAACGTGAATATGGACGCTAACAAGACGCTCCCAATCCAGGCCGCGTACTTCCTCACCCTCAAGTCGGCCAGCTTCATCGTTATGCTAACGGTCCTCCTCCCCGCCATCTCATCCATCTGCCTCAGACAGCTCAACATGTCGCCGCTGTCCAAGGACCTGTGGCTCTCGCGCTGGTCGGGCATCGTCCTCATCCTGTCCAATCTCGCCATCGCCTTCTCGTCCAGCCCGTCCCTCTTCGGCATCGGCCTGGTGCTCCTGTCGGGCGGGAGCGGGCTCGTGCCGCTGCTGCGGTCGCTCCTGAACGCGCAGGTCGAGCCGCACCACGTCGGTATCCTCAACACCCTGCTGGGCTTCCTCGACACACTAGGCGTCCTGGTCGGCGCGCCAATCTTCACCGAGTCGCTCCGCAAGGGCATCGAGCTCGGCGGGGCGTGGATCGGGCTGCCTTTCCTGGCCGGGGCCGTCATCTCTTGCTTTGCGGCTGTAATCCTATGGTTATACCGGATCCCGCCGCAGGTGGAGAGGAGTGTTATCGAGGAGGATCACGTGTGATGGACTCATCCACGGCATCACGCTCCCATACCTTTTTCTCCTTCTCCCCCATATCTGACAAAAACAAGGAACGGGCCCTACAAAGCCCCTTGCGTCCAGATTTTCACGACTTTTCTTTTGTGTCTTGTGTAGAGACTACAGCACGAGTGTCATATCATCGAAAGCAGTGGAATCATTGGTTCGGTGTTGTTTGGCGTGTTATGCGCCCCTGTTTGAGATGTATTGTATAGTATCACGGTGTGGCTCGGGGTTCACGTGGCCAATTGGATACCCACGCTGCGGCGTAACGGAGTTTTCCTCTCTTTATTTTCATTTTTTATTTTAGGGCGCATGGACGGCAAATGTCTAGACTATACACATCGATGAACACATAAAGTATAGAAGATTCAAGACAGGACCAAGATGCTACCGGGGCCAATCGAACTGTGAGAGACGGCAATATCGCAACTGAGCCCATCTGCATTGTTGTGCGCATTACTCGCTACGCATCAACACAGTCAGCGGGCGCGCCTATGAGTGGTGGCGATTGCAACTGTTCCTATTCTGGTCGTCATGCAACAGAAAGGAACAATACGACGCCGTGATGGCATATTCCCTGTCCACGGCACAGGGAGGCTGAACACGCGGCTCAACCCAAATGTATCCACCTCTGAAGCCAGGGACGACCTCCGAGATGCGCTCTGGGAAATAGTCAAGACGACCACAGTCCATTGACAAGGCTGTCGATGGGGTGCTCGTATCCTTCTCGATGAGGGATAGACTGTGGCTGCCTAGGTGTCTATTGGAGCGCTTTACTATACCAAGTGGTGCTTTGGTTAGTAAGTAAGTTAGTTGGTTAGTTAGTCGATTGTTCAGTCAATTAGTTACTGTCAAGTGGATTTTGGATGAATCTAGAGGATGACAGTTGGATGGGGCGATGACTAGCGAGGAAGCCACTCTGCTAGCCCAGTGGGCCGGTATATGACGGGGTGAACCCGACAGGATGGGTGCACGCTTTTTTGGGAGCACGCCATTGTGCTGGGGGTCGAAACATTCTGTTTTCTCTCATTTGGTGGCTGCCTGTGTCCGTCGGGATCGGGCTGTGCGGGATTGCTGTGGACTGAGTCCGAGCGAGCAACCCTTGAAGGGGATGGGGCCCTGCCGGGCAATTGACTTGGCGCAAGTCTTTGGGCGAAGGGCTATGGAAGGGGAAAAGAAGAAAGAGGGACGGAGAATAAAAACAAAAAGAGATAGGTAGAACCTGAACAAATCGTGTGGTGGGACTCGAGACGCAAGTGCACATCCATCCATCCCATCTTGTTTGTCCCCGGCCGGAGATTTACTGACGAAACATGAGCCGTCTACGTCGTCAGTCTCGTGGCCCTTGTCATCGCCCATCTCCTTGGGCCCCTCAGTTCCTAGTACAAAAGAAGGCTCCGTGATGATGCTGCCAACCTCCCCGGAGATTTCGTCAATCAGACGGGGTCTTGCAGTTTCTGTGGGGAGGTTCATTTGTAACATTTGGTAGGCCAAGGTTATCATGTCTTGTCAGTGGGCTGACCATGTGCGTGTGGAAGTAGTCTGTCTGTCTATACTTAGTCAAACTCGAGTATGGCTCACAGGCCTTGCTTGTTTCTATAATCCGGTTCGGCAACGGGTACGGGATTCATCGAGATTCATCGAGGGCTAACCTCAGCTCGTGCTGGCTTCACTCGGCCCTCGGGACAGAGAAAGGACCCTTAATTTTTGTTTTTTTAAACTCGTTCGTATGGGAAATTGGTTGCTCGGGCTGGCTGGCCTGTCATGGGACTGATGGCCTCCCAAGCCGGGCGACTATGCTACCCTAGATCTGCGCTCAGGCGGCCTGTTCTGCCCTTGTTCCTGGCCACCTCCTGGCCCTCGGCCCCCTGGCCCCCTGTCCCTGTCCCTGTTCCTGCAGTAGGCACACTACGGTTCTGACTTTTGGACCCCAGATGGAGCTTGTCACTCCCACATGCTGCGGTCTGCTGCAGAGTACCTGTCGAGTAAGACTGTCCTTTGTCCTGCAGGTGTGGGACAGGACATGGCACACACACAGGCACACACACCACACCGGATATCTTCAGCCCCTGCATTTGGATCTTCAACCGTTTTTTTTTTTCCTTTGTTTGTTTCTCCCAGCGAGTCGGTCCGCGGCCGTCATGCGTCAACGTCGTCTCGTGTCAGCCAGAGTTTGAGACATCAATGTCGGCCGATGTCGACATCACCAGACTATTCATTCATTCCCCATTCTCCGTCAACGCCCGCCCACGCGGGTTTCGGGGCCAGCCCTAAACAGGTCTCAAGTAATCTTAAACATGCAAGCCGCTGCAGCCGCGCTCTGTCACTCGGCCGCCGCTAATCCCTAGCGGACAGTAGTCAGGGACAGGACTCATCATCCTTCAACTCCACACTTCGGTAAACAGTAAAAGTTTCGAGGTGCGTTGCCGCTTACCGCTTACCGCATGCCAGATCAGATGTGCCCTGTCTGCGCCTAATCGGCCACATGCTGTCCAAAACGGGTAGCCACACCCTCCACGCAGCTTGCCCCCTTACCCCAATCACACCACCATGACCTCAACCCAGTCCGTACTGCCCAGCCTGCCATCCGTACACCCACTCTGACCACTGCCTGAGCGGCAATGCAAGGTACACACGGACAGAGAGAAGCCCTGGGCACGAGTGGCAGGACACCAACCATATTCAATCCAAACTATTATCATATCCAATCTGGGTACCTAATTGCTACTATCACTGGCACTCGTCGGGGAAGTGCCTGCCTGACTGCCTGTCTGGTTAGCTTGTTTACCTTACCCCTTAAGGACCGACAAGTCCCCCCCCTTGGATGCGTGTGCTTGACTCTCGTGCAGACCTCACTGCCGCCGCCTTTTCCTGTTACTCTGCTCTGCTACTCTGCTATCTTGCTGATCCGCTCGGCTCTCGTCAGTCTGCTGCTCTCTTTTGTGGGGTTAGTCTGCTGGGCATGCAAGCCTGCCTGCTGTAACACCATCCCACCCACTCACTCACTCCATCTCTCTCATCCCCCACCGGCAGTCCCAGCTGTCATCCTGTCCTTATATTGTGGTGATATTGCCCTCCCCCTGAACGTCAACCAAGTCTTTTTCACATTATCGTCACCTGTCGGATGGGGAATAAGAGAGGGGCGCCTGTGCTTGTGCTCGTGCCTGTGCCCGTTACATCCCGTGGCCTGCCCGGCCATCCGGTCCTTCTCCTTGGGCGTGTTTCTTATCGGCGGATCTCAAAACGAAACCAGGCCGCCGCGGATCTCTCCTTTTCGGCGAAGCAAGCGAGAAGCCCCTGACATAGGCCCCCGTATTGTTGCATGCCCCGATGCCCCCGGCCCCCTCGTCGCCCCACGCAAATTCTCACAAACAGGTGGGCCTGCGCATGCATCCGCCGCCCCTCGACCAACCCGCACCCTCAAAATCCTCTGGATGGGATCACCTCTTCTCTCCATCCCCCCCGAAAAAACTCTCTGACACCAGCCGAGAGATTCGGATCGTCGCCGCGCCCGCGCATCTCCTGCCCCCTCAGAAATTGCCCGTCTCCAGCGCCTCGCAGCAAAAGGACCACCCGACCTGTCGCCCTGCCTGTCCTGCTGCCGCCCGTCTGTTATTTTCTCCGATCCCAACGGCCACGAGGCTTACCTTATGGTACTTTTCATGACGAGGGGCCGTCGACGGGATATCCAGGCAAAAATGGGCTGCTAGCATAACCGCTGCCTTTCCATCTTTTTTGCTTTGTTTTGTCTACAATCTGTCTATCTACCTATCCATCTATCATTCATTCCTTTAACCCTCGTCACTCCTTGGGGCCAGCCTCCCTAGGCAAAAATCCAAGTCGTTCCTTATTGTTGTTATTTCTCTTGGGGAATTGGAGTTTATACTTCCTCTGTTGAAGTTACTGGCCAAACACTGCGCTCCTTGTCTTCGTCTACTACAGTAAGTCACCCCCGAGTCACTTGAACCAAAATCAGCTATTCCTGAGCCCGACTTCTAATGCTTTACCACAGTTCCCTACCAGCTAGGGTATTCGTAATTTTTAAATATGGTTTCCTTCTTCGGCCTCAAGTTCGGAGCCGACAAGAAGAAGTGAGTTGACCATGACCATACAATACCAGCACACTCCTTACTTGATCCAGCCCCCCTCCCTCCTTCCCTTGTAAAAGAGATAGGCCCCATGCGACTAACACATGGTATAGGAAAGAGGTAGAGGCCTTACAGCCTCCTCCCCCGCCACCACAATGGAAGAATGACCGGACCGAGGTGCTCCTTCAATGCTCTGGTTTGCTGAGCACAAATCCCAGCAGGCCCGGTACCGCACATAGCACGCGCAGCAGCGCGCGAAGGCCATTCGCCGCAGGCGAGAATCGCAATTCCGCGGCAAACAGCATCTGGGACTTCCATGAGTCGGAGTTTCGCGGTGTTGGCGCCGGCCGCATGGGGAGCTCTGCTAGCATCAGCGCTGGCTCCGGTCCGTTCATACCAGGCCACAGCCACGGCCTGAAGTCTTTTGGCTCTGAGGCAAATCTGCAGCTGAGCCTAGGTGCAAGGAATGGGTCCTCGACAAGCCTTGTCGCGCCGAGGTTACCCTTTGGAGGCGGTGGCGGTGGTGTCGGCCCAAGACCCGGGAGCGCACACTCGATGCGTAACGGCCGGGAGAGGCCATGGATGAGCCCGCTGGATACCACTCCCGTCAAGGAGTCAACTCCCGGCATTGCCGGCCCACAGAGGAGTCCCCTGGGGCAATTAGAGCTCATGTCTCCCGTACGGAGTGACAGCGAGTCGCTCCTGGGCGAAGACCCGGAGAAGTTTGCCCAGGATATCAGCGATAGGGTCACTCAGGAAGAGCAAATGGCAAGGATGAAGAGCGAGGTCGAGGAGAGGAGAAGAGTCCAGGCAGAGTTGGAAGCAACGGCAAGGAGGAACTCGGAAGCCTCGAGGCCGAAGACAGCAGGAGGGTATCCTTCGCCACCTGCCTCGGTCACAAGTGACTATATCGTACCGTCGGTGCTGGTGCCTGGACAGAGATCGGGCTCCTTCGCAGGAGCAGCTGCAAGGGAGGCGAGACCCGCGAGCAGCGGCCGGGACAGCTCGAGCAGCCGTCTCACACCAGGACCGCGCACTCAGGACTCGCCGACCGGCGATGCGAGATCAGTTAGCAGGGGACGGCAACCCAGCGTCGAGGGAACACGGCCTTCCTCAAGATCGCCCCTTGGAAGTGTCACGTCAATAGCAGACGACAAGTCGGCGATCAGGGGCCGAAGTCAGACCGCCGACATTCCCCCGTCGGGATCCTCGGGATTAAAACCGCATCCGTTGCGCGAACCGGTGCGCGGCAACACGGTCCCTGTAGTAAAACCTCAGCGCTCGCCGCTGTTTCAACAGTCAAGCCCTTTTGACCTCCACAAGTCGGACGGTGAGAACGAGGACAGAGATGAGCAGCCAAAGATCGACTACCGAGCCGCCAACGCACCTTATGGAATACCGTCCCCACCACTGTCTCACCGCCAACGCACGAGCGAGGAAGCCGAGAGCCGTCCAGTGATCAGGAGCGTGATGGCCAAGCGTGACACCCTGGTCGTTGGCGGTCCTCCGCGCCAGAGCCTGGGCCTGCAAATTGACGAGTTCGAAAAGACTCTGCAGCAGGCGCAGACCATGACGGCGCTGGAGAAGGGCACAAGTACTGTTTCCCGCAGTCGTGGTGACAGCGACGGCGGCAGCAGCAACTACAGCGACATCTCAGAGTCACCAATGACCATCGAGCCGCCACTCGTCTCGCCAAAGCCGTTCCCTCTCACACCGAGACCGACGACTCCCAGTGCGAGATCAAGCTCATTTTCTAGAGACATCCTCCAGCCAAACGGGTCGACATTGGAGCCAAGGTGGGACACTCAAGCCGGAAGTGTCGGCTCGATCACCCCGACGTCTTGGAAGCCGGCTAACCCGACACGAGAAGAGACCAAAGACTCACCCGCCGGTAGACCGCGACCAACGGGTGCCGCGCCGGTGAAACGACCGACGGTAGACGAATACGGTAACGTGAAGGCCAACACAGTTGCTTCGATGGCGAATCGCATTCACAGGCCCAGCCCGGACGAGTACGGAATCCAGATCAAACGGACAGAGAGCCCTTTCCGGACGGAGAGCCCGATCCTCAAGGAGGTCCGGAACATGTCTATCAGTGACATATCATCTTTTGACGGGCTCAGTAGCAACAACACATCACGTTCGAACAGCCCCCTTCCCAGCCACAGCCACAGCGTTTTCTCACCGCCGCCCCTGGCGAAGCGCCCGTTCCCTTCCCGGTCCGCCACGTATGATTGGGACCACGGTCCGGCCCCGACAGCACCCCCAACGGCTCCCCTTCCTATTCCTGAGAAGAGCGCTCGTCGCAGGAAGACTCAGGACACGTCAGGTCAGCAGCAGAAGGCGACACCGACGCCGAGCCCCGCACCGACGCCCATGTCAAGATCTCCAGTGCTCGCCTCGTCGGCCAGCATCATCCCTGACCTAGCCAGCAACCCGAACTGGCCGCTACCGGCACCAGACGCCTCCAGCTCGACATCCGTGGCCGCCGACGGCGGGTTCGGGGCGCGCCGTTCGCTTCTGCGCGACAAGCGATCCGCGCCGGCGCCGCTCAACATCGCGGCCACGAGGTTCGCGGAGGATATCGAGACCGGCGGGCCATGGACACCAGACGACGCCACGTCGGCTATGCGACCCAAAACGGCAGGCGGGGACCGCAAGGGCTCACTGATCAGGGTGGACACGGAGTTCGAGTGGAAGGAGGAGTACTCGACCGCGCCCGGCAGCTTTAGCGAGCAGCAGCAGCAGCAACAACCGGCATATCAGGTCTCGTCGCAAGTGGCGGCGGACGGGAGCAAAGCCGATGCCATTGGCGTGGCGCGGGGCCTGTCGCTCAAGTACGACCAGGAACGAGAGCAGCAGAAGCGCGGCAGGGCCAAGGAGCGGATGAAACTGATGCGGGCTTGGACCATCGACGAGACGGCCGCGTCGCCGACGTCGTCGCCCACCGCCGCCTCACCCCCCGGGCAGCCTTTCGACAGGATGATGAGGCCGAACCACGGCCTGAGGAGCCCAACGGGAATAGCGGACGAGGCCGGGACCAGGTTCATATAATGGGAATGTACTTTAAATGCATGGCCGGTGTTCTTTGCTTCGCCTACAGCTTTGCATTGCAGAGTGGACCGAGGTCCTACTTCTGTTTCATTTTCGTTTTGGGTAGATACCATTTCGCAGGAAGCCATAGATACTCTCTGAAGTGTTCGTTGTTGCATGCGATTATGACGTTTATGGTGATGCTTGGTGGTACACTCTCTCCCTCGCCTTTCGTGGAGATGAGATGACACGAAAGTGGAAATGCATAGAAAAAATGCTGACTTAATATCACTTTTCATTTTCATCTATTTCATGGCTGAGGCATATGAAGGAGTCTAATATGTCTGGGAATTTCGCTTGATTGAAGCGTGAATTTATGAGAAGTTTGCAAGAGAATACTGAATTGGCCGAATACAGAGAGATGAGTTACCTCTAAGAGTGACCACACGTGCAATGATACCGGGCAAACTTAAAGTGATTACCAAAGGGGATGATGCCATATTTACGTGTCTCTGTTGTTTTGAGTTCTCTAAGCCAGGCTACCTCCATAGCCGTATGTAAGACGACAGTGCCGGCATGGCCCGCTGGACAGGAGATGGACCAACTGCACATGTGGGCATCCTGCTTGAAACGGGGAGTCGATTTGGCTGAGGCACTACCTAATCATACCTTTATACCTTTGTCAATGTGCTCCATCGGAGCATATAATATTCTTTCATTTTATTATTAAAGGATGACACAACACTTCTGAGCACACTCTGGGCAGCAAATGAATCAGCCTATGTGATCAAGTACCGGAGCATTACTAGTATTTGAACTAACTGATGGTTGAAGACAAATTCGTTGCCTGGTTTCTTTCGCCAAATTACACCCAAGGTGCTTGTGAAATGATATCGTTGGGAAGGGCAGTTTCGCCCGGGAGAACCTGGAAATGTCAAATTGAGTGCAGAATGCTTTGGTCCCTGGGAGTGACCTTACCTGCTCATAGGTGAGAGTCCTTCGCACATCGACAGCCAGAACTACGATGGTGATCTACTTTCCATGCAAGGTTATTCTTCTTGATAAGAGCTCATTGAGTTCCACCATCAAATTGTTTCTATGCTATGTATGCACATGAGAGCGTGAGCACGCGAAGACCGACCAGAATAATACTCAGTGACCTGTGGAGATACACTACATCCTTCAAAAACGGTCCTGGACCCGCGGGCTCTAGTGAGAAGACTAAATCTACATTGTCTTTGTAATTGCTGTCCTGTGACTTTTGAATGAGTCCCAAAATGGAGGGCTCATATGAGTAGTTTCTTTGTAGAATCAAATATTCACACCCGCAAAAACAAAGGGTAAAACGGTACATAACTTGCTCGCTAATAACAATTCGCAAACTCACCACCTGGGCACGCAGTTATAGCTCATTTATATGCCCATATGTGTATGTTAAGCTCGGTACTAGGTTGAGGTGTATTAGTTCTGGTGTATCAGGTCTGGATATACTGAGTCTGGGTGTATTGGATCTGCATGTATTAGATCTAGTTGTGTTAGACCTGGGTATGTATGATGGTTATGGGTCAGCGAGTTGTGTATCGGTAGAAGCTCCGAGTCCACTTTTGCGGGTGCGAGTATCTGATTTCTTTTTCATTTTCCTTCGGCCAATGCACATATGGGTCATTTCTCTCATTCCTTAGAGGAAAAAAATTTCTCTAAGATATGTCGCCACATGAATGTTAATGTGTTGATGGTCCTAGAATTTTTATGCGTGTCAGGGAGAAATCTCGTGTATTGTGCTATTGACGTGATCAAGGTAGCCGGTGGCAACGCTTCAATGTTTACCCGGTGGGCTGGTTTACATGGCTCAGAGGTGAGCTGTTTCCCACTGTACTTCGGCCTCGACCTATGACCACATGGAATTAAGGACCTGCTACGCATCCCATTCTATCATAACCTCCCAGGTAGAGCTCCGTATAAGCTCTCATATAGTGCTTCCCGTTAGCATACCTGGGCACTGGCACATGTGGGGGAGCTTACGCACTCGGAACATTTTCCTGCAGCTCCTGTAAGGCTCTCGAGTATCAGGTTGGGAGCAGGCCAAGCTCGCCGGCACACCATGAGTCGCGAAGCTCTGAAGGCAGGATAGAGTACCTGAGTACCTAGGCACTCAGATGTTCAGATGGAATTGAGTTTTCTGTGTCCGTGCTGTCACGGACGGGAAGCTGCTGCTGGCGGTGATCCCGACTTAGAAACGGGGTGCATGCATGCATATCCTGCAACGTCCTGCAACGAATCTTCGGAAATAGAACAAAGCAAGACTTGCGCAGGGTAAGCTGAGAAGGACAGCTTGTCTGCTGCTGTTTGTGGCAGCGTGGCGGGTGCCTGCGGACCATTCTGCGGCCATCTCGTACGGCGGCGATCCAGCTGGAATCGCCCGAGTGAGCCGGAAAAGCTTCAGCTGTTCCTTGTCGAGGCCTGGCTCATGGTTTCACAGTGGCCCCTGGCGGAGGGCGGGCTCTGGCCGCAGCGGCCTGACCTGCAGTGGCCAGAACCCGGGCTGCCAAGGAGGACCAGGGCCGAAATCCGGGGCGCCCCTCTGTTAACTGGGGCCGTGGGCCCTGAAACAAGCTTCAGTGGCAGCTCACTGGACGGCAATGACAACACGTATTCGCAGCACAGCCTCTTCTTTTGCCAGAACAGAGTTGGATGGCGATATGACATGATGGCTGTGCTGGGCGCCTCATCGGGTCTCTTTGAGCCAGTGGATCAGCTTGGACACCAACCACCCCTGCCCACTGCATACGATGAGACGAGTTTCCGAGCTTGAAAGGGGGTCAACATCTGAGTATAAAGAGGCCCGGTCCCTCGCGTCAAGTGGCCCTGGTTGGAAGAGATCATCAACAGCATCCACTCCCACAACAATAACAACAACAGAATATCTCCTCCTCATACAATCACACCTACCTCTCCCTTCCTGACACATCCATCCTCTCATCACACACCCATCATGTCTGCTCAGGATTACTACCGTGACGGAGACCGACCCCATGACCGCCACCACGATGCCCCTCCTTACAGGGAGGAGTCAAGAGGAGGTGGATCTGACTACTATAGCCACGACGGTGGCCGACGCGACCGCTCCCGCAGCAAGTCCCGCAGCAAGTCCCGTGACCGCAGGAACAGCGGCGGCGACAAGGATCGTGACATTGCCGGAACCCTTATTGGGGGTGCCGCCGGTGCCTTTGGCGGCCACGCCCTCGGAGCCAAGGCCGGCCACGGCGTCATCGGCACCGTCCTCGGCGGCGTTGCGGGTGCTTTTGCCGGCCATGAGGCGGAGGAGAAGATTGACGACTGGAGAGACGAGCGAAAGGAGAAGAAGGAGGACGAGCGCCGCCACAAAGAGGATGACGAGCGACATCGTCGAGAGGATGAAGACCGTAGACGCAGGGACGATGAAGACAGGAGACGCAGGGAGGATGAGGACCGTCGCCGCCGAGACGACCACCACCATGAGGCGCCGCGGGGGGGTGGTTGTGGTGGCCCGGACACGGTGGTGGTCCAGCAGGGAGACACTCTGCGGGGCATAGCCGCGAGGTTCGATGGCGTCTCGTTCGAGGAGATCGCGAGGCACAACAACATCGCCAACCCGGACATGATCTACCCAGGTCAGACCCTCGCCATCCCCCGCCGCGGTGGATGGTAAAGGTCCTACTTAGCACAGCCTTTCATGCTGGCTCATCATCTCTTGCAGCTGGGCGGGATGCCTAGCTACTCGACAGAGTACTTCAGGAACAAGTTGTTCTGGCACGTGGTAGCAGCGTGATGTGGACTTTGTTGGATGAGATTGTAGGTAGACTCGTGTGTCTGCCACACCCCTGCCTTAGACTGAGAGCGGGCTAGGGATAAATCAATGACCAATTCCCAAACATAACGCTTAGCTACCTGCGATTCATAGCGTCTTGAGGCTGAAAACCCAAGTGTGGTGGTGAATGCTTTGTGTGTAGTCGGTCAGTCTACTACTACTATCTACTAGACCAGGTAGGTAGTCTGGTAGTCTGGTAGTCTGGTAGTCTGGTAGTCTGGTAGTCTGGTAGTCTGGTAGTCTGGTAGTCTGGTAGTGGTATAGTCTAGTAGTAGTATGTCTGGATAATGCGGCATTCCACGTCGGCCAGCCCCGTGAAGGCCCGCAGATCGATGTCCAGGTCGAGCCCATCGAGTTCCCCCCGCTAATGCAGCCGGACGCACCGCGGCGCTTGGTGGTGGGCACGCCCGACCCGATAATTATCATCCGACCCCACCAACACTGGTACCATAGACGGGGGACCCAGTGGCAACCGGCGCCCATTCCCACCACCCCCATCTCGGTCTGGTCTGGCGAAGAGGAGGGAAAAAAAAGTAAAGAAAAAAAACTTCGTCGACCCAGACTGGCGGGACAGATAAGATCTCTCATCCATCCCTCTTGGGCCACACCCTCACTCATCCAGGCCTAAGCCAGCCAGTCGTACGTTCATTCAGCTCGGCCTGAACCCAAAAGGGTCATTCGCCGTGTGTGTCTGTCTGCCTCTTCTCGAAATTCTCACTTGCCGCGTCGCCCATATGAGCCGTCTCCTCAACCCAGGCCGTCTCACTCACCACCTCTTCCTGGCATATCGGTCCATGTGCCGTCTTGGACCTCACTAGATTACAGCAGGCGACTTGAAGTCTTTGCGCACTGCTTAAGGGGACGATAGAAAGACTACACGGAAATTCACATCCATACTCATATCGGTGCCGTACACTGCGGTATATCCGAACCACAACGTCGAAGTGCTTCCGCAACCGCCACAGCAAGGACCCTTCAGATCGGATCCGGCCTCATCTTCCGGGACTAAATAGACATACATACTATTATCCTCAAGTCGGACACGATCTAAAGCCGCTTCACGATGGCGTCTACCACTGAGACAACCTCGAACAAGGCCCTGTACGATGGCGTCGATGGCTCGCCCGTGCAGACTCACATCTACAGCGATGGCGACGCCCGGGATTCAACCACCACCGAGAACCAGGCCGTCGCCGAGGGCCTGCAGAAGATCCAGGCGAAGAAGGTCCACTGGTACTCGTACTTCACCACCTGGGACTTCTGGATCCTCATCCTGCTGGGCCAGCTCCTGACCCTGTGCAACACGGCCACCAGCACCTTCACCTCCTTCCTGGTCGAGTGGGGCACCTCCATCCCGGCCTTCCAGACCTTCTTCAACTACGTGCTGCTGAGCGCCGTCTACGTGCCCTACATGTTCTACCGCTACGGCTGGCGCAAGGTCGGCCGCGTCGCCGTGTCGGACGGCTGGAAGTACTTCATCCTGGCCTTCCTCGACGTCGAGGGCAACTACTTCACCGTCCTGGCCTACCGCTACACCAACATCCTGTCCGCCCAGCTCATCAACTTCTGGTCCATCGTCTGCGTCGTCGTCGTCTCCTTCACCCTGCTCAAGGTCCGCTACAAGCTGTTCCAGATCCTCGGCATCCTCGTCGCCTGCGGCGGCATGGGCATGCTGCTGGGCAGCGACGCCATGACGGGCTCCAACAACTTCTCCACCCCGAACATGCTCAAGGGCGACCTCTTCTGCCTGGCCGGCGCCACCTTCTACGGCCTCAGCAACGTCTTCGAGGAGTGGTGCGTCTCGCGCCGCCCCGTCTACGAGGTGCTGAGCTTCATGGGCGTGCTGGGCATGTGCATCGGCGGCGCCACCGCGGGAATCTTCGACAGGGACACCTTCCAGGAGGCGACGTGGAACGGGCCCGTCATCGGCTACGTCGTCGGCTACACCCTGTGCCTCTTCATCTTCTACTCGCTCGCGCCCCTCATGTTCCGCATGGGCTCCGCCGCCTTCTTCGACATCAGCCTGCTGACGGGCAACTTCTGGGGCGTCATCATCGGCATCCACGTCTTCGGCTACGCCGTCCACTACCTGTACCCCGTCGCCTTCGTCCTCATCATCATCGGCCTGGTCATCTACTTCCTCGCCGGGAGCATGCTGGGCGACTCAAAGAAGCCCTGGCTCGGCGACAACCAGGAGGGCGGCGTCGCTGGCATCGGGACGGCCAAGCTCAAGGCGCTCAACGAGGCGAGGAAGCAGGGCCTCATCGCTGATGAGCGGGTGTAGGATGCTCGAGAGGTATCTGTGGGTTGAGTCACCATGGAAAGGGGAATCTGGGAGGATATTTTGTGAACTACACATATTGGTAATACATACAACGAATAAGAATTCTTGATTATAATGATGGACATATACCTCTCCTAGAGGAGTCTTCCTCCCCCTAGACATGTTCCAAGCCAGCTATTGATTGGCTCAAGTCGCAGGGCACACACTTACACAAAGTCATGGGCGGGAAGGACGGAACTGACCGAAGGGGCAGCTAGATGTCGGTTAAAACCAGACCTGCCGTCGTCCGCGTGAATTATGATCCTCTGGATCGCCAGCTGGAAGTGATTGTTACCGATACGGCTTGGCTCGACTCCGGGTGATCACTTCTTCCACTTCTCTCACCCCTCATCTCCCACCACGCTGCGGCAATTGCAGAATCACAAGGGATTCTCAAGCGGTTGAGTACACGAAATGTTACTCCGTCGTGTGACGGGAGGTGTCAAGCCAGGCTAATTTGTCGACTGTGACTTCGTTGAGGTTGCCTGTCCATCCGCTGCTCTCACCTATATCACGCCGGGTGCAGTACACGAGAGAACGCACGCGGAGCCGGACGAGTCCTGCTCCGCCGAGAACACTCGGTCTCTATCCCTAGTGGTGGTAGTTTACCCGGGCTACACGGCATGGGCCATATCTGGATCAGTTATCACTTCCCACCGCGTGAACCATCCTCGGCCTGATGCCCTGACCTGGGCGGGCCTCAGCGTATCACACATCGACTCGTCACCACTCTCGTAAATTCCTCGTCCTTGCTAAAACCAGGGTCTTCTGAGAATCTGAGGCCAAACCGTAAAGATCTCGTAGCCGATGGCAAGCCACCGGCACCGTCAGGTCTCGAACGGCCGAACCTTATTGCGCCAGCCACACAGGTGGTCGTCCCACGAGACGCATCATCGTTGACTGGCCGTCCTTGGGGGGCTTCCGGGACATTGTCTCCGATCGGTAAGGATGGTCGATATGCGGCATCTACAAGGAGGAGGAGGAGACCCCCGCGGGCTGTGAGGCCCACTCCCGTCGAAGCGTTGGGGGGTTCCTACCTGCAGAGTCCCATGTTCACGGCAGAAGCGGTGTCACTCTGAACCCGCGTATTGCGAGGTTGTGTATCCCATTGGCTATTGCTATACCACAGCTTTCAAGATCGGTGTGGATAGTGGCCTAGTAGACGTGCGTGTCCAAAGATAGTAACAAAGACTGGATGAGTGTTCGCGATTTGAGACGGTCGACATGTTACGACAGTGCCTTTTCTCTCCTACACTCGGTCCCAAAATACATAGTTGAAAACCACTGTTGCTAGTCTAAACGACGAGAGTATTTTGTAGCATCAGTGCCCCACAACGCCGGTATAGATCCCATGCTGTTGAAGGATTGACACGAGTTCGAGTCGGCGTATACGTACTGCGGCCCAGTCCCGCCGGGCATCAAAAGTACCCGGCGTTCAGACATCTCTCCAAGCGATGCAAGACACAGCTCAAGACATGTTGGTGCTCAACAAGATAGCCCAGCACCTCGAAAACGTTTCTCCGACAGAGCTACGGCCTCACATGAGATTGGGCTCCAAGAGAAGTTGCACAGATCGCCAGGATATCGATCCTCCACGTAGCCAAGACCAGAATGACCCTGGCACTCGACAGACACAGGCCCGTAGCGAATACTTTAATAAGCTTTGTGACCACGCCCTCAACTTTGTTTCGCCATCTACTCAGGATAGCTTCGGCGAGAGCGATGAGGCACTCCCCACCATCCTTACAGCTGGAGGATGGACTTTCCCAACAAGAGACCAACTTGGAATAAGACACCGAGGTCCTGGGGACGTTGGATCTGGCAGGTTNNNGGGGGGGGGGGGCGGAATCGAAAACCTTCGAGACGGTAAGTGACACTGTGGTTAATATGCAGTAGTACCATGGAAAGCAGGCAAGCTGCAAGACAGGGGTCAAGTACATGCAATAATGCAAAACGCCTTGCATCTGCAGAAGCCGTGGGAAACATCAGGCGACTAATCCTCGGCGTGGGAGTGGAAACGTCTCGCAGGCCCCACACCAAGGCTACTTGATACTCGTGATGGCGAGGCTATTGCAGACACTCTTCCCAGGGGAAAATCACAGGACGTAGGTCGTCAGCGTAATCAGAGCGGTTCCTTCACGGCATGAAACGCGCCGGCCTGTCTTGCGGGATACTATCAGACGAGCTGCAACCCCGAGCTGGCATGGGTTCTTCCGCTGGTTTGCGAGACGCACCTACCGGAGGAATGGAAGGCCTGGACGATTTGCGACCATTGTCGTGGATGTTCTAGGTTAAGCCTTGTTCTTTGGAGGAAGGCTTCTAGAAGGACTAGGATCCCGCAGTTGCTTCTCGGCAGGGTATTCTCAAAACGCAGGGTGCCAGCAAAAAAACATATCGTCCCTCGGCATTGCCCCAAATCGACGGAATGTTGGAGGTAAGCTGAAGCGCACTCAAGATCACGAAGGCGGGAATTACTGCTGTGAGTCTCGCTAGTCAAACGTCGGCCCAAGAGTTGCTGATAGAAGTGGATCACTTTCAGCAAACTGGGCGGAGAACAGTCCCAAGCCCTGTTGATCAGCAAGGCCGGGACCAATGTCCTGTTACCGATATGATTCTCAGAGGAGCCTCCTGATGAGCGACGGCTGAAATTTAGAGTCTCGTAAGGCGGACGTCGATCCGGGCGGCAGACATGAAGGCTAAGCCAGGGTGGACATGAATGAAATGCAATCGACTTGCCATGATCATTATAGCGACTGACAATCGATATAGCCCCACAAACTTTCTGGGTGCTCGGCAGGAGGCGCCAAAACCTTGACAGTAGCATTTTGGACAACCGAAGGTGGGCTCTGTGCTAACAAACCCCCGGCCGGTCAGGCCATCAGGAGAAGATTGGATTCTTTTGGGCAATGCTGTGAACGACCCTGAAATGTCGGCGACAGGCAGCGATTATCATGGACTGCTGCGACATGGTGTGCGTTGCCTGGGAATGAGACGACGTAGTGGATGGACGCGTTGGAGCCATAGAGGCACTTGTCCCTGCCCCTTTCGTAGGATTCCTTACGCGTAAGTTGCCTGACAAGGAAGCCGGTTGAAGATGTTTGGGTCATCTGGTACCCGATTCGGAAGTCTGGTCGTCAGCAAGGTCATATTCGAGACAAGGCTATTGAACTGTAGAGTACACAACATGGTGTTGTGCAGGCGCAGGTCATAATTTGGTTGATATCTGCTGGGAAGGGCCGGGCCGGCCTGCCAATGGCGGCGCTGTTCTCGAGTGACTGACAAAGGGCTTGTCTCGACACGATCATAGACCCCGGCAGCTGCTGTTCCAGTCAAGTTTCAACCTCACATGTTGAGATTGCCGACTGCCGTAACGACAACGAACAGAACGGGAGCGAAAGAAACGTCAAGGCAAGATGAAAGATTGATCCAATCATCAGCTCTTGGCCTCCATATACACGACACAGGGCGAGGCCGCTCCGGAAGCTCGGAGCCGCCCTCGGCATGACCTTGCATGATGTCCTTGCGTGGTAGGGCTGTGTGCACAGGTATTTGGCTGTGGGCATTGTCGGTGCTGAGTGTCGGTGCTGGTGCCGATTCTGATGCCGATGTTGATGGTTTCCCTCTGCCATCTGCGACTTGCCAAGACACTCAACATTTGCAGGTCGTGTCACGGCCAGATACAGGGCGGAGGAACAAGAAGCAACAGATACAGATACGCGACAAGCTCGTGTTATGAAGGGTCTCGAATGGCTACAGGGTCGCATCGGCCGGGCCTCAGCAGCAGTCCATGTGGCAGTTGAGGAAATTGATGTCCACTGACGGTACGCACATATGAATTGGGTCCGTACTGTAGTGTCTGAGTGTGTGTGCGTGCGTGCGTGCGTGCAGCAGGGCAGCAAGGTAGGCAAGGCAGGTACTTGGCTACTTGGATACTTGGGCAGGTATTGTGGGCCTGGCCTTCTTCTCCTTCTCGAAGCGACAGGGAAGCTGCAAAGAAGCTGGGGACCGACCCTGTCGGCAAAAGAGAGGGCAGGTGCTCCCGT
Source organism: Diaporthe sp. HANT25 (assembly GCA_013435955.1). NCBI lineage: Eukaryota > Fungi > Ascomycota > Sordariomycetes > Diaporthales > Diaporthaceae > Diaporthe > Diaporthe sp. HANT25. The sequence goes on along the minus strand of JACBFG010000029.1, from coordinate 652,568 downwards.
CGGTTCGGTTAAAGTGACTCCCCATGGCCTTCCTTGCCTGGCCGACAGCCTCGCCGCGTCTGGTTCGATGTCGTCCATCCTTACTGGGGCCCTTCTTCACGCACCGGACTGATGAAACGTTGAGAGCAGGCGAGCTTCGCAGCTTCGACGGAGAATTCTGGGCGGGCCCTGTGAGATCGACACACATCCTGCAGTGCCCTTCTCTCCTACGCTACAGTGCACTCCGGTTTTCTTTGCAGCCCCAGGCCACTCAAGTTCCAAGATTGCTCTGCAGATCGAGTCGAGTCGAGTCGAGTCCAGCGCTGGTTGGGGCCCCCGAGGAAAAGTACCTGCCTACCTTGCGCGCCTGGGTACCACGTCGACTAGACTGCATGCTGCACCCCATGCCGAGGCAACGAGGTTGACTGACTGCTGTGTTGCCTGCATGCAGGTGTCCTACAGCATTTGATCATCTACCTGGGCGGCAACTCGATGCTCATTGGGCTGGGGCTGGGATTTGTCGGCAGCCCATCACCATCAATCACCATCACAATATAATGCCCGCGCATCGAGCGGTCAAGCCTCGATCAGATGCCAGCCGCCAGCCGCCCGGCCCTCGGGAAACCTGATTGCTCACATCTTGGGATGACGAAGTCGTGGGCCACAAGATTGAGGCTCCACGCAACTATTGACAGTCAATTTCAATCCTGCCGCCAGCTGCCTTCTAAATCTGTCGAATACGGATAGGGGATGGGGGGTCGATCATCAGGATTCTAGACGGGCCATGCGGGCCACACAGGCCAGCGACTCGACAGAGTATGGGGAAGAGGACAATTTCCGCCTTGACACCGCATCACGCACAGGCGCAGGTGCCAGGACGGCGCCCCAACGTTGAGGCAAAGATATGGAGAAGGTGGACAGGCCAAGGGAGATTGGGAGGGCAGGATGGCATCATCACTATCGCGACCGGCATGGATGGATTTTTTTCTCGTTTTGAGTTTTGTCCTGCTATCACCCACCTATCGCTGTGTTAATCATACAGCCCAGTGTAATTTAATTACCACTGGTGGGAGTCGATGGACACTCTGTAGGTGCTGATAAAACAGGCAGGCCGGGCGGGCAATGTGCACGGCCACGGATAGACGGCAAACGGATGGGCCAGGCAGGGTCTCTCGCAATATCGCAATCGCGTCCGCGGGTTCGTTTAACGCTGGCAGAACTGGGCGCCGCTCGCCGAGGACGGGCAACGATGGCCCTGCCCAGCGGCCCAGGCATCGTCTCCAGATTTCATCTTGAGCTGTTGATGGGCTCTGGGCCTACCTACGGGTAGTGATTCGACCACATCTTTCCGCCCAGTGCAAACGGCGCAAGCCGGGCTGGACGCTACCGCCCAAATCCTCCGTGGGCCAATTTGATTCTCAACCTGCGTCGGTCCTTTGCTCCTCATTCCCGGGTCAACCCCCACATTCAATGTCACACTCAGTGGATGTTGCATTGTACTCGGTACTTCGAAACGACCTTTGGGCGCTGGACAAAGGGCTGGTAGATCTCTGGCTTGGGTCACTTGACTCGAACTTTTTTTCTTCTTTTCTTGATGCTTGCATCTGACAGGCGCACCCACTTCCCTTTGGTCTTTGCTGGTGGGAAGGGTCCTCCTGGCGACAGCAATTGCAGTCATCAGCATCATCATCGTCACCAGGACGGCCAGCAAGCAATTAATGCATCCATCCAGCCGTCGATTGGATCTGGTCAGGCACAGAGCAGCCTATCCGATTGCATTCAAGCAGTCGAAATAGAAGTGCGATATCCGTTTCGGCTGCAACGGTACTCTGTCATTCATTACTCAGCCGAGCCCGTCGAGGACGTCACCCGCATGCGAAAGGAACATTTGCAATCGAAACGGGCAAGTTCCTCGCCTGGCCTGATGGTCCTGGGCACCTGACACTTTGACCGTGGCAGCGCGGGCAGAGCATGGGCGGCATGGGCAGCGTGGGTGGTGTGGCCCTTTCCGAGGAAGGATTCCTGTCTGGTCTCCCTCTCCTCTCTCCTTCGCAAGCGGCCTTGTCCCTAGGTACCCGCTGCGGTACCTAGGTACCGGCCCATCCAAACAACGTGCGACCTTTGGCCCGGTCTGGTCTGGTCAGTCAGTGCCTAGCCTCCCCTGCCCAGTCTCCTGCCGGTTCCCCTCCTCATTCCCCTCAGGCCCCATTGAATTTTGGACGTGTATGGAGTACCGCCCTCGGTACCCTAGCTGCTTGCTCCAGCCCGCCGCCGCCGAGGGTTGAGGTCAAGTACCGGGGACCTGGGTTTTTGGGGGGGAGGTCAAAGGCACGGGCCAGATCTCCATTTCCAACCAGGTGCAGGTGCGCTCCTGGGAACCCAGCCAGCCAGTCCCCAGCAAGCCCAGTCTCGGTCCCCGTCCTGCGCATGCCCAAGATTCCAACCAAGGCCCATCCCATCCTCCATCAGTGCCCCAGTCTCCGAGTCTCCAGTCTTCGAGTCTGTCTGTCTCCAGGGCACGGCGCAAAGCCAGTAGGCGAGCAGGCGGGCAAGCAGGCGGGCAAGCAGGCAAAGCTGTGGCCTGTGTATCTGTGTGCGCGCGTGTGTGGGTTGGTTTGCGTGTCTCCCTGCCCGCCTGCCGTCCGTAGTTGTGGTGTCAAGTTTGTGCGTATGTGTTCATGTGTGTGTGTGTGTGTGTGTGCGTGTGCGAGCGTGTGTGAGATTGTGTAGGTGGCCCTATGCGCCCAGCGGGCGGTTGGTGGTTTGAGTGGTGCCGTGTCGTGTCGCTCTTTTCCCTCTCGAGGAGTTTTTTTACGTTACCTTGCGATTTTTTCTCGGGACTTTATCTACCCAGAGCATCCACCGCTCCGCTCCCACTCGGCTGCCGCCAGACCTGGCACTCTCCTCAATTCTTCCATTTCGGCGTGCGCCCTCTTTTTCCTTTGCCGCTGCGTCCCTTTTTCCCTCCT